>ML311273.1:0-23169 GCA_005239505.1 Nicotiana paniculata
GGCTCGTGAAAATATGGAAGAAGACGATATAACCTTCGATGATGCAGATATCAGCAGATTAATTCTTCCTCACAACGATGCTCTGGTAATATCTTTACTTATTCATGACAGTAACGTAAAAAGAGTGTTGATTGATCCAGGCAGTTTAGTCAATATCATTTTGCTAAGATCCATGGAGGAAATGCTACTGGGGAATCAAGTAATCCCAAAAGCGCGAGCCATATCAGGGTTTGATAACTCTACGGTTATAACAAAAGGAGAAATTGAGCTTAGCACTTATGCTGAGGGTGTGATCAAAAGTGCCAGGTTCCAAGTCATCGATACTGATATGGATTATAACGTGATCATTGGAAGGCCGTGGATCCATGACATGAAAACGATATCCTCCACGTTGCATCAGGTAATTAATTCCCCTCTGAATGGGGGATTCAACAAATCAAAGGCGATCAGCAAACCGCAAGAAATATAAACTCTGCGGTACACTACAACAAGAAAATAGAGGTGGAAGAATTACGAGATAAGGGAATCTCCCAAGAAGGTAATGCCGCCCAAACGGGCATGGAAGAAATTACTACCCAAATAGGTATGGAATGTATTATTGTTGAAACAGGTACGAAATAAAATACCTACGAGAAGGAGAATCAAGTTATCATGAAAGGTGTACTATACCACACAGATGCAGATTCCAGACCAGACGTCATTCGTGAATCGGAGGAAGATGAGCACATCAAAACAACTACGGAAGAGCTCGAAGATGTTCCATTATCCGAAAAAAAGCCTGACCAGAAAGTGTATATAGGCACGAGGCTAGGCCCCGCTCGAAGAGGTAAGTTGATTGATTATTTAAAGGCTAACGCAGACTGCTTTGCGTGGTCCCACTCAGATATGACAGTCATCCCACAAGAAGTGATGACTCATAAACTAAATGAGGATCTATGCTTCGTACCTGTTAAGTAGAAGAAAAGAAAGCAAGGACCATTCAAGAACCAAGTGATCGACGAAGAGGTATAGAAACTCTTGAAGATTGGTTCGATACGAGAGGTAACGTACCCTAACTGGTTAGCAAACACCGTGGTAGTACCTAAAAAGAATGGCAAGTGGAGAGTATGCGTAGATTATACTGACTTAAATAAAGCATGCCCCAAAGATTCATTCCCATTGCCGTATATAGATTAAATGATTGATGCCACAACAGGTCATGAATTATTAAGCTTCTTATATGCATATTCTGGTTATAATCAGATTAAAATGAATCCTCAGATGAGGAAAAAACTTTCTTCATTACAAACAGGAGGACTTACTGTTATAAAGTTATGCCTTTTGGCTTAAAAAATGCTGGAGCCACCTATCAAAGGTTAGTGACTAAAATGTTCCAAGAACATCTTGGAAAGACGATGGAGTCTATATTGATGACATGTTGGCAAAATCAACACAAGCACAAGACCATTTCCAGCACCTCTCTACTGCTTTTGATATTTTACGCAGGTATAATATGAAGTTAAATCTAGAGAAATGCGCTTTTGGAGTGCAATCAGGCAAATTTTTGGGTTTCTTTGTATCAAATAGAGGAATAGAGGTAAATCCCGCTCAAATTAAAGCCATAAAGGAAATACCTGATATTTTAACAAATAAAAAGGAAGTTCAAAGACTGACAGGGAGAATAGCAGCTTTGGGTAGGTTTATTTCTAGATCTTCCGAAAAAAGTTTTAAATTCTTCTCAGTTCTCAAAAAGCAGAATCAGTTCGAATGGACTGAAGAATGTCAGCAAGCCCTCAAGAATCTGAAGATTTATCTATCGAAACCACCACTACTTTCAAAGCCAAAAGAAGGGGAAAGATTGTACATCTACTTGGTTGTTTCAGAAATTGCTGTAAGTGCAGTATTGGTAAGAGAATAAAAAGGTAAACAATCACTTGTCTATTATGTAAGTAAAACTTTTCTAGATGCTGAGACTAAATATCCACATCTGGAAAAGTTAGCCTTAGCTTTAATAATGGCATCTAGAAAATTACGACCCTAATTTCAATGCCACCCAATCACCGTTGTGACCTCCTATCCTTCAAGAAATATTCTGCATAAACAGGAATTGTCAGGAAGATTAGCCAAGTGGGTCATAGAATTAAGCGAGCATGAAATAATCTATCAGCTAAGGAATGCAATTAAGTCTCAAATACTAGCTGATTTTGTTGCTGACTTTAGTAATAACATTGTATTTGAGGTAGAAAAAGAGTTACAACTCTTTAACGGTGTTAATCCAGGCCTATGGACCTTTTTCACCGATGGTTCTTCAAATATAAAAGGCGCCGACTTAGGCATAGTCTTGATATCACCCACGGGTGAAAAGACACGGCAAGCTATCAAGTGTTATCCTATAACTAACAATGAAGCAGAGTACGAAGCTGTTATTGCAGGGCTTGAACTCGCACGAGAGCTCTCAATCGAGCAAATTGTGATCAACAGCGACTCCCAACTAGGTAGTAAATCATATACAGGGTACTTACATCGCTCGAGAGACTAGAATGAAACAGTATCTTGAAAAAGCACGAGAGCTCGTGAGACAATTCAAAACATGGAAGGCAATGCAAATACCTAGAGAGGAAAATGCAGAAGCAGATGCATTATCTAACCTCGCAGCAGTCACGGAAGTAATGAACAAAGATAATACAATTGTCGTTCAACTATTTCATTCAATAATAGACCAAGAAAGGAATGAGGTAACTTTCAACAACCTAACCTAGGACTGGAGAAACTAAATTCTTATTTTTTTGCAGAATGGCACCGTACCTGAAGACAGGAAAGCAGCTCAAGCATTTCGCTGCAAAGCTGCACGGTACTGCCTTATTCGCAACTCACTTTATCACAAGATGTTCGGAGGACCCCTAGCTAAATGCCTCAGACCTAACCAAACNCAAGTGCGAGAAAAGGAAGTTAAAAGCTTTTTATGGTGAAACATAAAATGCCTCTTTGAAATACCAAAGGAAATCGTTTGTGATAATGGCCCACAATTCATAGGCTCGCAAATCACAAAACTCTTCGAAAGTTGGCAAATCAAGCGGATCACTTCAACGCCGTACCACCCCGTGGCTAATGGTAAAGCTAAGTCAACAAATAATATCATCATCAACAATCTAAAGAAGCGGCTAGATAAAGCCAAAGGAAATTGGCCTGATGAGTTACCAGTGGTACTATGGGCATACAGAACAACTTCAAAGGTAGCCACGGGAGAAACTCCGTTCGCACTTGTTTATGGCTCAGAAGCCTTAATACCCATGGAGATTGGTGAACCAAGCATAAGGTTCTCAACAACCATGGATGGTGAAAATGACGACGAATAAAGGACCAACCTAGACCTGCTCGAACCATGGAGAGAAGCAGCATTGTTACAGATGGCAGCTCAAAAACAAATCATAGAGTGTTATTACAACCGTAAAGTTCACCTCAGGTACTTTAAGATTGGGGACTTCGTCCTCAAAAAAAGTCTTTTAATCAACGAAAGAAGCAGGTGCAGGAAAGCTAAATCCAAATTGGGAAGGACCTTACAAAATCCGAGGCATATGTAGGAAAGGCGCCTATGAGTCAGGTATCACACGTTTTATTTTGAACATTTAAAAATTTTACTAACCTTTTTAGATGATAGGCACAAAGCTAACCCATCACCAGATGATGATATTAGACCTGCAAAGACGCGAGGAAATAACACAATTCCCGGTCTAGGGTTACACTTTCTTATGGACTTTTTAAAAGGGTTAAGCAGTTATCATCTAAAAAACTATATAATTTCGATTCCGGAATGTTTTTCCTTTTCAAGAAAAGGACCACAAGGAAGGAATAATCAAGTGCTCGAGATTTCATTCTTCAAAGCTCAAATACTTGGGGGACTATACAGTATGGAAGGCTAAGACAAAGCAAAGAAGACTATCAAAAAGTCAAAAGCTCGAGCCTAAAGACCCATCTACCCAACGAGACAAGTGAGACGAGCAGAGTCAAAATAAATCAAAAGAGCCGTCCAAATACAAATCCTAATGCAAAAAGCAAAAACCTTCGAACATATTCAGCTTGAAAGGCAAAATATTAGTCACGAGAAAGAAATGTACATCCTTATACTTATTCAAAGTTGTTGCAAAAATAACAGTTAGGGGTAAAAGATCATCAGCAATGTACTCATTCAAAAAAATGTTATCAAATAAAAACAGTTACGAATAAGAAAACATTTCCCTCGTACTTATTAAAAAACTGTTTCCAAAACAGTTGCGGGTAAAAACCCCAATCTTTATAAAAACTGTTACTAGTAAAAAACAGTTGTTTCTTTGTATTAATATCGAAAACCTGTTACCTATGAAAAACAGTTATGAAATACAAGAGTATATCAAATCTGTTAAACAAAAACAGTTGCAAACATGAGTTTTAGATGATAACCAAACACATGTAAAATGTCATGGAAGTTCAAACAAAAAACTTTCCTTGGAAACATTCTTAAACATGTGTAAAATTCCTATCACTCTATTGCATTATCATGAAGTTGAGACGTCTTCTTCATGTCAATTATAAAGGGCCCTCTTCCATAAACTGTGCCTATTACAAAAAGTCACACATTTGATATGACACCGTGCTTATTATAAAAAAGGTACGAGTAGTCTAAAGCATTCCCCATGCAAAACTTGAAGGTAAAACTAAAACCTCGAAAAATGAAGCATGCAAAAGGCTTAAAGAGTGAAACAGAAACTCAACAAAAGTCGAACTAACATTTATATATTAAAACGGCTAAAATTAAGTATTAACTTATACTTAGCCGTATAAAATTTTTATATACATTGTGTTGCCCCTGAGTTGTCATTTGGGGACTTAAAGGAAATTCAAATTTACCCTCGATGGGACTGGGGGTAACCACCAATTGATACGAAGAAAAAGAAAAAAAAGGGGATAAACCAACTAAATCTTTTCAAGAGAGGGGTTGACTTCAGTGGCAGAAGGAGCGGGAGCAACTGGAGATGAAGAGGCATGAGCGGCTGGAATCTCACCATCAGGTGAAGAGAGGTTATGACCTTGTTGAGCCTTCTCCATGGCTTCCTTAGTTTTGGCTATTTCAGCACTAAGGTCAAAACCCTCTTGATTCATTTCCATCAATGTGTCAAGGCGAGAATTCATATACGCCCACCTCACATCGACAGCAGCCACCTCTTCCAAATCTTCATAATCCTTTGCCCATACTTGAAGCTCATCTCTCAATCTGTCCTTCTCTGCTTCCGCAACTTCATAGGCGGCCCTTAATGGAACAATCGACTCATATAAAGTTTGAGCTTTGTCTAAAGCCCTACGAAGGTCTTCTTGAGTACGAGTGAGTGATTGCACGAGCTCGCCTGAGTATTCCTCCTTCTGCCCCAACAAGTTCTTCAAGTCTCTAATCTCCTCTGAGGCACGGGACAACTGCTCCGTGAATGAAGACTCCAGAACACTCTTATCTTTATCAGCTTGACTGCAAGAAGCCCTCACCACTGCCAGTTTTGCTTCCATGAGTCTCATCTGCTGCTTCAAGGTACTCCTTTCCTCTTCTAAAGCATCCATGTAAATCCTTAGGCTATCATACTGTGCTCTCCAATTATCAACATCGGCCTCTAACTCTTTTGTCTCTTGGTCCGTGTTTGAAATCCTCTTCATAAGCTCCATGCCTATAAGGTTAATCTACAAGAAATAAACCAGTCAGATATGGTAAATCTCATATACGAGAGTGAAAGAGGATAACTTACACCATACCTTCAAAGAAGTATGCATGACCTCATTGGCCCATGTAAGAGCATCGTGGCTGGCTAGCTTTTCTTTCTCAGAGGGACCTATCAAAGGCTTGAGCCACACTTCGGGCTCACCCATTTTCTTGAAAAGGTTCCCCTCAGCTGGAACCTCTATTACCACCTGCCGCATCTCTCTGCTGGAAGACCCTACTTCCCTAACGGAAGGCATGGAAGCAGGCAGAGATGGAAGAGCAACAGGCACGAAAGGTTGAGGAGCTGGAGAAGCCACGGGCAAAGCAGCAGTCACAGAGAGTTGAAAAGTTGAAGAAGTTACAGGCAAAGCAACAACAGAAGTTGAAATAGCCAAAAGAACAAACGAAACAGCTTCTCCCAAAGAAGCAGGAAAGACAGCAGCCAAAGGGACGTCGTCAGGAGCAAGATCAACACCCTCATGAATAGGGGAATGTGAAACATCATCAAGGACAGGGGGCTCAATCACATACACGGAAGTCAAGGTTGAGGCTGTAAGCTCATCATCTAAAATCATTCGCCTTCTCCATGGTCTGTGCACTAAAGCACCCTCTTCTTCCTCTTCTACGGAACGAGACTCACTAGGAAGATGAACCAACAATAATTTCCTGGGTTTGAGCCAAGGACATCTTCGGGATAGATGAAGCAGACATCCCACGAGCAAAGAACCCTATTAAAAAGGGAAAAAATATATAAAAATAAAAAAGACTCGAGTAAGGAAAGAATCAAGAACAAAAGCTTCACTTACCGTGGGTATTTACTTGCCAACCATACCTCCCAGCGAGGTACTTCCAAGATCTCTCTTTTGAAGGAGCAGCAGATAACAATTTTTCTACCCAATCACAATTACCGGAGATATTCTCAATAGTATTCATGATTGCTGAGAGAAGAAAAAAATAGATACGGTGTTAATAAAACATCTCAAGTCAAAACAAGAAATAAGGTAGGAGAGTAGAGGTGAATAAGATGGTTGAAGGTAAAAGGAACTGAGGCTAAAGAAGCCAAACTCCTAAGACATGCGACAACACGCCACACAAGCGGGCCAACTTGTCCTAAGCAGATATTGAAAAAATGGCAAAATTCATATAACTGGGTCAATGGGGGGTCTAAACCCTAAAGTGAAAGGATACGTATAAACAAAAGAATATGCTGTCTTGTAAGAAGTTATTCTTTGATTACTATTCGGAACATAAACAGGAAAGTCATACCTCCAAAAGCACTCCCTACAAGGGAAATTTGACCCTCAGTGTTGGATATCTTTCGAAACTATCAAGAGAAGAAGATTGATCTACTAGAACTTGAATATCCCTAGAAAAAACAAACTCATCAGGGACAATTTCATCGAATCCAGGTTCACGAAGTTGTTCGCCTCTACCTCTAGACAAAGACCGAGAAACCCTAAACCTCGGAGAAACTGGAGATCTAGTGGAAAGAGGAGGAACTATCTGAGAAGAAGAGGAGCCCCTCGAAGGAATGGATCCTAGACTTGTCTACCACCCCTCCGACTCCTAGTCGGAGCAGAAGATGGCGTTAAACTCTCAATATCTATTATTCTTTGAGGTTGGTTTGAAGAAGACATGTTTACAAAGGCAAAGAAGAAAGTTCTTTACAAAAGACAAAGTTAGAAAAGTTTTTCGTGGAAGCAAAGAAAAGAAAACATGTATTTATACTTGAAGACAACCGTCAAACATGAAGAAAAAGGAAAATAATGATGAAAAGTCATAATTGAAGATGTCACTTCGGGACTGGCACAACCGTAAAAAGCCCTAAAAGGTGCCGAGTAAATGCAGAACCAATCCGAAAAGGACAGGTGGTATGCATTAAATGGAAGTGACAAACGACGCCCTATGGTGCAGAGAAGGATACAATGATTCAAGGAAAAATGGCGGCAAAATATTCCCACCATAAAATAATATCCACTTACCAAATATTAATCGTTAAATATATGGTAAGTGGGGGGACTATCTGTATTGGTAAAAAGAGTTTCACACATAAGCCAACTTTTGACAACTCAGTCAGTCACGTGGACACAGGAAAACATGACAGCTGGATGTGATTATTTGAAGAGATACGGTACAAAGAGGCACGGTTCAGTAAAACCCACGAACTTATCATCCACGTGTAACTCAACTTAATCAAAACGGGAGAGAGACACGGTCAGAATGAATCTAGAAAACGCTACGGGCAGATTCAAGGACCCACAATTGATTACTCGAACGTTATGTAACCGAACACCAATTACCGTTATCCTTTGTAAAGTAACCATAGAAAGAGTCGTACGTTGTAAGAATCTCCTATATTAGGGAGGGGAATATAGCTTGTAAAGGCATCTGATTCTCGAATACAATTAACTTCAATTTTTTATTTCTGCAATACTGTCTATTATGCATTTTTCTTCATTACTTTGATTGTCAGTAACCCGTATTCATCATAAAAATAAGCTTTAGTCAAAGGGTCTAATTCTTTGGTTAAACAGATTGGTTCCATTACCGGGAATTTGATAATCTTTGTTTGCTTTTCAAGTGATATCCTCTGAATTATTTCAAACTCCAACGACAACAACCAGCAAAGGAGTGGAACCCCAGTTCCATCACCTTCAGGAACTCCACGTGGTTCGAGGGAACAATGCCTAGAAAGGTCCAATAACAACAATGGTGATAATGATCAAACTGTGGAACAAGATCGTGTAAAGAAAATGATTGCAGAGTATGTGAGCCAAGCTTTGAAAGAATTTGCGAGAGGATTACCGTTCGCATTACCTACACCGCCGATGCCACCCCCCAAAAACACCATCACCATGGAAAATCCTCAGTCTGGGTTGGAAAACTCAGGAAGAGGAGATACTCCTAATGAATCTCTCGAAATGAGACCAAGTATATCTAATAACTCAGAATTACAAAATTTACTGCTAACCATGCAAAAATAGATGAAGGAGCAGAACGATAACATCGAACAAATTCCTGGGGTACCACCTATCATCAAAGGCATCGATGTTGATAGATATTCTCAACAACCTTGGAAGCCAAGTGCGGCACCCTTGCCTATACCCAAGAAGTTTAAAATGCCTGATGTTCTCAAATATGGTGGAACAACTGACCCACGCGACCATGTGACTACTTTCACTACTGGGGTAAAAGGCAACGACTTAACGAAACAAGAGATTAAATCAGTCCTTGTCAAAAAATTTAGGGAAACACTTATCAAAGGAGACCTAACCTGATAATCACTCCTCCCTGAAAATTCTATTGACGTTTATAAAAGCACACTCTAGTGCACAAAAATTTGAGAAGATAATGGAAGACATATTCAAAATAAAACAAGGAGACACAGAACTACTTCGTGAGTTTGTAGACATGTTTCAACGAGAAAGAATGCAGTTACCCAGGGTTCCTGATAATTGGGCAGCCATGGCATTTGCAAGCAACTTAAACAATAAAAGCTCAGAAGCCACGAGATGACTTAAGGAAAGTCTAAGAGAATTCCCTGCTACAACATGGAACGATGTACATAACAGGTATAGTACTAAACTCAGAATAAAAGAAGATATCATTGCTCGTTCGAGAGATAAAGATCATTCCAGATCCAGACGTCCTGAATCAGATAGAAGATCAGGTAAAAACATGTACGATCCTTACTTAGGACCCTCGGGACGCGATATCCGCCCCAGGTTTGAAAACACTAGGTCGGACTATAGACCACGAGGAAGAGACATAGTCTCATCCTCGTCTAGATCCAGAAAAGATCGAGATGAACGACCTAGAGGTAGTACTGAAATTGGGGATCATACCTTTAATGTAAGTACTACTGAACTTGTCTCAATATTGAAGAACATGGGAGACAAGGTTAAGTGGCCCAAAGAGATGCGATTAAATCCAAGCAGAAGAAACCCAGATCATTGGTGTGAATTTCACAACGATCATGGGCACAAAACTGCGGATTGCATATTTTTACAAGGTGAAGTAGAAAATTTATTAAAACATGGTATTTAACAGAATTGTTTAGTGATAAAGGTAAATAGGAATATACGAGGAACAGGCAGGAGCCCCCAAAGCCTCCTTCTCCAAAACGAACCGTCAACGTGATACACGGGGGTGAAGAAGTAAACGGAGTGATTGGCAAAACAACCACAAAGTTCACAATTACACACGAGAAACACTCGGAAAAGGTCCATGTCCAGGGACGATCCATCACTCACATAACATCCACTTCGGACACGATCCATGCCCAGGGAAAATCCATCCCTCAACATCAATGCGCTCACTGGGGTTTTAAAGACTCCGGAGGGGCCCTAGTGGCCCAAGCGCTATATCAAGCCAATAAAGGCATGATTTAAGTATTGTTGTAGTGTGCAATACGATCTCATAACTGTCTCAATAACAGGCTCTCGGCCTCACTCAGCCATTACTCTCCAGTCTAACTCACATGGATCACAGATGTATCCATCACCCCGAAACAATGATAAGTATGCATATAATTAACAATACTGAGACTGAGGTATAAAGTGATATGCTATAACAGGACTGGGTATATGCAATCAAATAATCACAAAATGAGACAGTAATATGCGACCACATGGGTCTCAGCATTTTCGGCGTGAAGCCTAGCATTTATACTTAACATGATTTCTAACAGGTTCACAATTACTACATTAATAGAAGTGCGAATATCGATCAATAATAGCTGCTAAACAAATGCCATGGGATGAGCCAGGCCACAAATAATCGGCCCACGCCCGCACGCCTGTCACTTGGCATGTGCGACACCTCAATTATAGTCATAAATCATTTAGCTCGGGTTTCAAACCCTCTGAACCAAGTTTGGAAACGTTACTTACCTCAAAACCGGCTAAAATACTATTCCGCAGTGCCTTTGTCTCTAGATTCGGCCTCCAAGTTCTCCAAATCTACCAAAAATCAGATCTATACCATTATAATATGCCAAGGAACGAAGCCAATCGAAGTTTATCAAAATTACTCGAAAATCCCGAAATTGGTCAAACCCAACCCCCGGGCCCACATCTCGGAACTCGATGAATTTACACCACAAGAATCCTCATCCTCCCACGAGTCTATACATACCAAGAACACTGAAATCAGATTCCAAATGACCCCTCAAATTCCCATTTTAAGGTCTCTAAATCACAAGCCCTAATTACCTATGTTTAGCACTGTTTTGCCCCAATTTTTGCCATTAATTAGTCCTTTAATCACATATAAACGAGTTTAAGTCCAAAATCCTTATCTCAATGAAGAACTATCGATTTCCCTCTTCAAAAACCCTTCAAAAGCTTCAAACCCGAATAAGAATGGTGAAAGAATGACCAAAATTCGCTAAGGGTTCTTTTATAGCTTCTGCCCAGCAATGACCGCACCTGCGGTCCTTTTCTCGCACCTGCGGACCCGCACCTACGGTACCAGGTGCGCACCTGTAAGAATTCACTTAAAGGCCATTTCCGCACCTACGACATATCCTCCGCACCTGCGACTCCGCAGGTGCGACCCCACGTCCGCATCTGCGACCTTCAATGACCCAGCCAATTTCCGCATCTGCCGCTTCTGCGGGCACGCACCTGCGATCCCCTATCCGCAGGTGCGGAAACATCAGAAGACTTCACACCAGCAACCTTTTCACTCTTCAAAACTCCCCGATGGCCATCCAAAATAATCCTGACCCCATGGGGACCCCAACCAAAAATACCAACAATTCCCATAACCTCATTCAAACCTAGTCGAGCCTTCAAAATACCAAAAACAACGCAAAAACACTAAAATCACCCCAAATTCAAGCCTATGAACTTTGAAACTTCTAAATTTCACCAAGGATGCAGAAACCATCCAAACCACATCCGATTGACCTGCAAATTTGCACACATATCCAAAATGACATTATGAACCTATTCTAACTTCCGAAATTCCATTCCGACCCCGATAGCCTATTTTCCCCTGCCGACCGGAAATCGCTAAAAATTAACTTTTGCCAATTCAAGCCTAATTCTACATCGGACACCAAAACTTCATTCCGAACACACTCCTAAGTTCCAAATCACCTAACGAAGCTATCCGAGCTATAAAATCCATATTCCGAGGTCGTTTACCCAATAGTCAACTTCTGGTTGACTTTTCTAACTATAAGGCCAACTTAAGAGACTAAGTGTCTCATTTTTCACCATGACCACTCTGAACCCGAGTCAACCAACCCAACGCCACACAAAAGAGATGAACCACACAAGCAATGAAGCCGAAATGGGGAAAACGGGCTAAACTCTCGGAACGACCGGCCGAGTCGTTATATTCTCCCCCTCTTAAACAAACGTTCATCCTCGAACGTGCCAAGAGTTGTTCCAAGAGCCATCAAACTGCCGAATAACGTTACCATGCACATACCCAGGGGTGATCCCATGTCACCCTACCCCGCATCGATCTAATAACACAACACATTCGAATGCCACTATATCCAACGTAATCCCTACACCTTAGAACCCTAATTCCACGGCAGAACTCATCTACAAGATTAGAATCACGCCTCCACACACCGTATATACCTGAAAATGTTGTACCCAACCAGAGTCATAACTCAAGATGATGTCACATGGTATATCACCTATCTCGAACACTCCTAATGATAAGCTCAAATAACAACAGACGCCCAAGCCACCCAAATGCCGGTAATAAACCCGACATCGAACAAAGACCCGTTATAACACCTCAAATATACCCAACATGAGAAATGACACCAAACAAGAGAACCGTCTCTCATTATTAACGAGTAACATCATAATGCAATGCTAAGAATTCCTCACACACAGCCGAACCAAATCATACGAATCTGAAAGAACACAACTCATAAGTCCAAACTCTATGATACTCAGATAATTTACCTTAATCAACTCCTCTAGGAGAACACAACAGAACCACACCATGTGTACTAAAACCAACGAATCACCGCTCCCCGAAGTAGGGACGGGTAACCCCAAGATCATCCTGGAGCACAAATAAACCCATTAGCCATCAATTGACACCCCTCACAATAGTTCTACGGAGTCAACCAATCTGATTCGGTGCAAAACACCTACATCAAGTCATACCTAAAAGTATTATCATCTATCTGATCAAACTACGTCGAAATCGACCATACTCAGAAATGGCACATCGACCCGGGTCTCCAGACCCCCAATAGGCACCACACACAACTGACACACGCGATCCATAACAACAACATCACCCACAAAGGCGAGCACATTAATAGATATAACAAAAGATTCACGGGGCGTATCCAGAGAATGGGCAAAAAAATATGATGAAAATGGGAATATGAAAAACCGGAATCAAATAAAAATTGAAGCTTCTCGTGAAAGACTCAAACAAGAACTGGGATCACGACATCAGAATCCATCGCATCTGGTCCGGCTGAAAGTGCATAAAATCGGTCCTAATCACCACTGGATCGACTTCCCCCTCTATGGCGGCCCCTACCTGCCTGACCCCCATCTCTAGCTGCCTGGGCGGGCGGTGCAGCTACTGAGTCTGAAGCCGCAGGCTGACTCCTCTGCTGATAAGTACCTCTCGCAAGACGGGGACAAAACCTCTTGATATGGCCCACATGTCCACACTCAAAGCAACCTCTCTCGGAGAATGTCACTGGGGACTAAAGGGAACCCCTAGCACAAGGATAACCACTAGAAGAATCGACGAACTTTGAAACCGATGGTGTCCAAGATGAACTCTGAGCTTGCAGGGAACTGAAAGAGGGGTGCACCTGATGCGAGCTGTGAGGATCATGACCAGCTGATCCACCACGATAACCTGAGCGACATGGCAGAGCTTGCCTGAACGGACGGCCTCTGCCGAGCTGAGGCTGCCCCTGAAGGAACCAACCACCAAAACTCCCAGATCCTCGAAACCTTTTGGCCTCCCTCTCAATCCACTCTTGGCGGTGAATCGACTCAATCTCTCTGGCAATGTCAACCACCTCCTCAAAAACAGCGCCAGATACCCTCTCCCTGGTGAGAAAAATCCAACGCTGATAAGTGAGCCCATCAACGAACCTCCTGACCCTCTCCCGATCCGTGAGAACTAGCCAAATAGCATGACGCGCCAACTCGAAGAACCTCATCTCATACTGCATCACGGTCATATGTCCTCTTGGCGCAACTGCTCGAACTCCCTACGCAGCTCCTCCCTACGGGACTGCGGTATATACTTCTCGAGGAATAGAATGGAGAACTGACACCAGGTAAGGGCGCTGCATCAGCAGTTCTACGCCTATCATAGGCCTCCCACCAAGCGAGTGCAGCTCCTGCGAACTGGAAGGTAGTAAATGGGACCCCACTAGCCTCCAGTATCCCTGTGGTGCAAAGGATCCTCTGACACTTGTCTAAAAAGCCCTGGGCGTCCTCACCCTCAGTACCACTAAAAATCGGAGGCTGAAGTCTACTAAACCTCTCTAACCTGCACTGTTCGTCATCTACCAAAGTTGGGACCACAAAATCTTGGGCAAGGGCAACCGGCTGGACTGGAATTGTCCCCGGTGTCTAAATCCCCCGAGTAACCTGCTCATGTGTCCGGGCAGGTGGAGTCTGAGTGCCTCCCCCGGCCTGAGAAGTAGCAGCAGTAGACATGGAGACGGCCTATGCCAGGCTGGTGCACACCGTCAAAATCTGGGCTAGGGTCTCCTGAAGGCCCGAAATCACAATGGGCACTGCTGGTGCCTGAGCCTGTCCCACTGGGATCTCAACTACGGGGACCTGATCCTGAGCAGTGGGAAGGTCCACAGGTACTGCCCCTGCTGCTGAGCGGGCTGCACCCCTCCCTCTGCCACGGCCTCGACCATGACCTCGACTCCAGCTAGTCCTGCTGGTGTCTCATCACCATGATCAGTAGACGATTCCTCACCATCCGTGAGAGAATGAAAACAACAGAAGTTTAGTTCCAGAATTTAACAGAGTCGTACAACAGAATTCAATAATGTGGGATTTTTCCTAAGGGTTTTGCAGCCTCTCGAAGATAGGTACAGACGTCTCTGTACCAATCCGCAAGACTCTAATAAACCTGCTCATGACTGGTGAAACCTATTTAACCTAGAGCTCTGATACCAACTTGTCACGGCCCGATTTCGGAGTCGTGATGGAGCCTGTCATAGAACCAGGCAAGCCGCCCATTTTATCTAAGCTAAATTCAATTTCCAGTAAAAATACAATTTTAAACAAAATTATTGATAATACTAATAATCTGAAGTTTTGAAACAATATGGAACAAAATTTAAAAACTCCAACCCCGGATCGGGTATCACTTAGTCATGATAACATAAAGTAAGGAAAAGGATAAATGGACAACATAGTCTCAAAATAAAGAACAGCAGATAGAATAAGAAAGAGAAGACGAGGTCGCGATCGCCAGCGTCTACCTCGACAACTCCAATGAAACTCTGAAAGCTGCTCAATATCCACCACCGGGTCCCGATGTACGTGGATCTACACACAAGTTGCAGGGGGTAACGTGAGTACACCAACTCAAAAGTAACGAACCCAAACTATGGGCTGAGAGGTAGTGACAGACTAAACCTCAGAATTATCAATAGATAGTATACGGAAATTAGACATGCTAACAGTTTATCAGAATGAGTAAATATGCCAAGTATGCCAGTATACTCTACATGCTATCATAAAGAAAAAATGTATGAAACCAGTGTGGATATGCACATAGTGCTCACAACCCTCACACAACAGTCCACTCAGTACCGTATATGGATCTCAAGCCCAGGGAACGTCCATCCCGGAAGGTGCATAATCATCGGTGACCGTAGTCACGCCGTACTGAGGAAAAAGGCCAATCCAGCCCCACAGAGACAGCTCATCTCCGGAATACAACACTGGGACAAGATCCATGTCCAGGGATGATCCATCCCTCACATAACATCCACTTTGGACACGATCCATGCCCATGGAAACTCCATCCCTCAACATCAATGTGCTCACTGAGGGTGTAAAGACTCCGGAGGGGCCCTAGTGGCCCGTCACTTGGCATGTGCGTCACCTTAATTATAGTCATAAATTATTTAGCTCGGGGTTTCGAACCCTCAGAACAAAGTTTGGAAACGTTACATACCTTAAAACCAGCTAAAATACTACTCCGCAGTGCCTTTGCCTCCAGATTCGGCCTCCAAGTGCTCCAAATCTAACAAAAATCAGATTATACCATTATAATATGCCAAGGAACGAACCCAATCGAAGTTTATCAAAATTACTCGAAGATCCCGAAATTTTCCAAACCTAAGGGCCCATATCTCGGAACTCGATGAAATTTACACCACAAGAATCCTCATCCTCCCACGAGTCTATACATACAAAGAACACTGAATTCGGAGTCCAAATGACCCCTCAAATTCCCATTTTAAGGTCTCTAAATCACAAGCCCTAATTACCTATTTTTAGCACTGTTTTTCCCCAATTTTTGCCATTAATCACACCTTTAATCACATATAAACGAGTTTTAAGTTCAAAATCCTTACCTCAATGAAGAACTATCGATTTCCCTTTTCAAAAACCCTTCAAAAGCTTCAAACCCAAATAAGAATGGTGAAAGAATGACCAAATATCGCTAAGGGTTCTTTTTATAGGTTCTGCCCAGCGATGACCGCACCTGCGGTCCTTTTCTCACACCTGCGGACCTGCACCTACGGTCCCAAGTGCGCACCTGTAAGAATTCACTTAAAGGCCATTTTCGCACCTACGACATATCCTCCGCACCTGCGACTCCCCAGGTGCGGCCCCACGTCCGCATTTGCGACCTTCACTGACCCAGCCAATTTCTGCATCTGCGGAGCCTTGTCCGCTTCTGCAGGCTCGCACCTGGTCCCCAATCCGCAGGTGTGGAAACATGAGAAGACTTCACACCAGCAACCTTTTCGCTCTTCAAAACTCCCTGATGGCCATTCGGAATCATCCTGAGCCCCTCGGGACCCCAACCAAAAATACCAACAATTCCCATAACTTCACTCAAACCTAGTCGACCCTTCAAAACACCAAAAACAACACAAAAACATTAAAATCACCCCAAATTCAAGCCTATGAACTTTGAAACTTCTAAATTTCACCAAGGATGCTGAAACCATCCAAAACACATCCGACTGACCTGAATATTTGCACATATATCCAAAATGACATTATGAACCTGTTCCAACTTCCGGAATTCCATTCCGACCCCGATAGCCTATTTTCCCGTGCCGACCGGAAATCACCAAAAACTAACTTTTGCCAATTGAAGCCTAATTCTACACCGGACATCAAAACTTCATTCCGAACACACTCCTAAGTTACAAATCACCTAACGAAGCTATCCGAGCTATAAAATTCACATTCCGAGGTCGTTTACCCAATAGTCAACTTTCGGTTGACTTTTCTAACTATAAGCCAACTTAAGAGACTAAGTGTCTCATTTTTAACCATGTCCACTCTGAACCCGAGTCAACCAACCCAACGCCACACAAAAGATATTAACCACACAATCAATGAATCCGAAATGGGGGAAACGGGCTAAACTCTCGGAATGAGCGGTCGGGTCGTTACAGTTATGATACCACATCATGGCCCCATTTGATAGCGTTTCTCCAAATTTTTTAACGAATTCAATCTCGTCATATTTCAAGTCGTTCCCTTTCATAGCACAAGTATAGGCAGTAATATGCTCATTGGGGTCCGAGGTCCCATTATATTTCGGGAGAAAGGGCATTCTAAACTTCTTTGGGATGGGCTTTGGAGCTGCGCTTGATGGAAATGGCTTTTGCACGAACTTTTTTGCATCTACACCCTTCAAAATTATGGGGGGGGGGGGCGCCGGGATCTGATCAACCCTCGATTTATAGGTCCCCACCTTTTTGTCGTTAGCTTCTATCCTCTTTTCGCCTGATTCATAATAGCGGGGTCAAATGTTGATCCGTTGTTGCTGAAACTTTCGATGCCTGCTTGACTTGAGGAGCCGTTTCCGACGGTTCTATGCTTGGGGTTTTTTGATGGCTTTGTAGCTGAGAAATAGCCACTTGTTGCGCCTGTAACATTTCAAAAATGACATGAAGGCTAACTTCTCTTTCCTCCCAAGCTGGAGTTTTTTGTGCTTCATGTTGGTTTTCCTGGTGTGCACTTCTGTCGGTATAAGAACTTATATCAACATGTTGGACATTGCGTGATCCCACATCCATGGGGATTGGTGTTGGTGCCACCCCATGGTGTGGCAGTGGTACACCGGCGCCTTAAACAGCTACACCATTCTCTCCATGATCCTCAGGAGCGTTGTTTTCGTGTGCATTCAATGAGTTAGACATTTTTTTGGCCTGAAATCAAAGATCCTTGGATAAGAAAAAGTGTGAAGAATAACTTGTGTTTTTGGAAAACCAACACTAAAACAATCACTATTATTTTTAGCCCCACGGTGGGCGCCAAATTGTTTACCTTGAAAATGGTAATGATAATTATATTTGATTTTGTGGTTCCAAAAATATGTGATTTAATTTTATGCTAGGTGTTAGGCAATAGATTCTAGGTGTGAGCTAAGAAAATAAGATAAGAGTAAGGGGAAAGAGCGATAAGCAAACCAAGTTGTTACCAAACGGAGTCTCGAGCTAGCCGAAGTAGGGCCTCGAGGTCGAGCTATAAAGCATAACAGGGAACGGTCGATGGAGGAATAACAGTACAGAGGGCCTAAAGGATAACCCTTTATGATCAGTAAATGAAGAATAATTATTGAACACAATAAATGAAAGGCAATAAATCCGTAGAACAAATGTTGAGTATTTAAGAAGGCAAAGAATGTTCTTGTTGTATTTTATATCAACTGTCCAAAAAAAAAGACAAGGATCCCCTTTATATAGGAGGGAAAATCCCAACATAGTACATGTATAATTATTACAAATAAATACAGCCGGTACAGCCATTTAATGGCTTGGTACGGACTTGTACTATTCTTGCACACTTGGTCAGCTCTAGCCACGTTCCCTTGTGAATTTCCCGCCTTTCTATGATGGTCACCGATTATACTGTACCGGGGTTGAGCATAATGAGCCTTAGATGTGCTTCCCCGAGGGATACACCTCGGGGTCGAACAGTGAGTTCCACTTCGGGCTCTTCGAGGTCAGTCAAGGGGTGCCACAACGGTCCTAAAATCGGACTCCCTGATTTTGGCCGTACATATTCACTATGTCGAATTTGTCAAAGCTTGAGTTTGTGGCACTTTATATTTCTGGAAAGAATTACCTATCATGGGTTCTTGATGTTAAGATTCACTTAGCTGCTAAAGGCCTTGGTGAAACCATTACTCAGGGTAATGAGGCATCGAGCCAGGACAAAGCGAAGGCCATGATTTTCCTTCGTCGTCATTTGGATGAAGGTTTGAAGGTTGAATATTTAATAGTGACAGATCCACTTGAATTATGGACTGGCCTGAAGGAAAGGTATGATCACCTTAAGGCTATGGTATTTCCAAGGGCTTGATATGAGTGGATGCACTTACGGTTGCAAGATTTTAAGACTGTAAGTGAGTATAACTTTGATGTATTTCGAATAACTTCCAAGTTGAAATTATGTGAGAATGTTATGAATGATGAGGATTTGTTGGAAAAACGCTTACGACTTTTCATGCCTCAAATATGGTACTACAACAGCAATACCGTGAAAGGGGTTATAAAAAGTATTCTGAATTGATCTCGTGCCTTCTGGTGGCTGAGCAACATAATACCCTTTTGCTGAAAAATCATGAAGTTCGTCCCACAGGGTCAACTCCGCTTCCTGAAACGAATATGGCAGCTAGACGTGATAATCCTGGAAAAAGACAGAATGATAAGCATGGCCATATGAATGTATGTAGGCATGGAAATAGTAAGAACGATATAATAGTCGTCATCGTGGTGGTCATGGCAAACGAGAGAACAATATGTGTTCTCAAAACAATCTTTCAAGAGGCAAAAGCGGTAACTGTCGCCGTTGTGGTATGAAAGGTCATTGGAAAAATGAATGTCGTGCACCTGAGCATTTTGTCAGGCTTTATCAAAACTCCATCAATAGAAAGGAAAATAATATTGGAGTATCTTCTGCTAATGCCCCAGTGGAGTCTCATTTGACCTTTAAAAATGATTTTGAGGCAGGACCTTCATACAAAAATGATGACAATGCCGAGGCAAATCTTACTTTGAATGATGATGATTTTGAAGTCCTCGATGATCTTACTCATTTGGAAGTTGAAGACTTCTTTGGAGATCAAAACTAAAGTTTGATCATTTTACTGGGAAATGCAATTATGTTGTTATTTTTATTTTCAGTATTTTTTCCTTTCGTTTTAAAGTAGTTTTTATGTTCAAGTAGTACTTAAGTTATCGTACGTTATTGTTAGTTTTTTCCGTATTTCTCATGGTGTACTTTTATTTTTTTATGAAGAAAATAAAATTTCACAGTCTTCAATTGGATGTAAGATGAGTAATGAATATTTATGCCTTTTGGATAGTGCTACAACTCACACAATATTAAGAGAAAAGAAATCGAACTCTTATTTGGTTATGAAAGGCATATGTTAATACAATATCTAGTAATACAAAGTTAATTGAGGGCTCTGGAAGAGCAGCCTTATTACTACCTGGAGGAACGATATTAACTATTAATAATGCATTGTATTCTAGTAAGTCTCAAATAAACTTGTTGAGTTTCAAACCTATTCGCCAAAATGGCTATCATGTTGAGACCTCTAATGTAGGAAAGGTTGAATACCTTTATATTACTACAATAAAAGCGAGGAAAAAATGTGTGCACGAAAAATTACCCGTATTTTTTTCTGGATTGAACCACGCAAACATTGGTGTGGTTGAATTATATTCCATAGTAAACAAAAGATTTACTAATTCTAATGATTTTATCATTTGGCATGACCGGTTAGACCATCCCGGTTCTAACATGATGCGCAGAATAATAGAGAATTCAAATGGGCACACATTGAAGAACAAGAAGATTCTTCAATTTAAGGAATTCTCTTGTGCTGCTTGTTCTCAAGGAAAATTGGTTACTAAACCATCAACAACTAAAGTTGGGATTGAATACCCTGCATTTCTGGAACGTATACAGGGTGATATATGTGGGCCTATACACCCTCCATGTGGACCATTCAAGTATTTTATGGTCTTGATAGATGCATCTACAAGATGGTCACATGTGTGCTTATTGTCAACTCGTAATATGGCATTTGCGAGATTGTTGGCCCAAATAATAAGGTTAAGAGCACAATTTCCAGATTATGCAATTAAGACAATTCGTCTTGATAATGCTGGTGAATTTTCATCTCAGGCCTTTACTGATTATCGTATGGCCACTGGAATAAAAGTTGAGCATCCAGTTGCTCATGTTCATACTCAAAATGGTCTAGCGGAATCATTGATTAAACGCCTCCAATTAATAGCTAGATCACTGCTAACGAGGACAAAACTTCCCCTTTCAGTGTGGGGACATGTTAGTTTGCATGCAGCAGCACTTGTGCGCATAAGTCCAACCAGTTATCATGAAGTCTCCCCATTACAGTTGGTTTTTGGTCAGGAGCCAAATATTTCCCATCTAAGAATTTTTGGATGTGCAGTATATGTTCTAATTGCTCCACCACAACACACAAAGATGGGTCACCAAAGAAGGTTGGGAGTATATGTTGGTTATGAATCTCCTTCTATTATTAAATATCGGGAGCATATGACAAGAGATTTGTTTGCAGCCAGATTTGTTGATTGTCGTTTTAATGAATCAATTTTTCCAACATTAGGGGGAGAAAATAAATGGCTAGAAAAAGAGATAGATTGGAACATATTATCTCTATATCATTTGGATCCTCGTACAAATCAATGTGAACAAGAAGTTAAAAAGATCATATACATGCAAAATGTTGCAAATCAATTGCCAGATGCATTTACTAACCTTCCACGGGTTACTAAATTGCACATTCCAGCTGTAAATGCTCCAATTCGAGTTGATGTCCCATCTGGACAATATGATAATGCAAATGAGTCTAGGACACACCTTAAACGTGGTAGACCAATTGGTTCCAAGTATAAAAATCCCCGAAAAAGGAAACGAGCAAATGATCAAGTTGATCATATCATAGAGGCAATTGCTCAAGAGGAGCATAAAGACATAGTAATTGATAAGACCTCACAAGAGGTTCTAGTACCTGGAAATGATGAAAATGAAGAGATCTCAATAAGTTATGTCTCTACGGGAAAAAGGTGGAACCGAAATAACGTTGTTGTTAACAACAATTTTGCATATAATGTTGCAATTGACATAATGTAACAAGATGAGGATCTTGAGACAAAATCTCTCGATGAATATAGACAAAGAAATGATTGGCCAAAATGGAAAAACGTAATTCAAGAGGAATTGGCTTCACTCGAAAAGCGTAAAGTTTTCGAACCAATAGTCCGAACGCCTAAAGGTGTTAAGCCAGTGGGGTACAAATGGATTTTTGTGCGAAAACGAAATGAGAAAGGTGAAATCGTAAGATATAAAGCACGACTTGTTGCACAAAAGTTTTCGCAAAGGCCTGGGATTGATTATATGGAGACATATTCTCCTGTGGTAGATTCAATTACCTTCAGGTATCTAATAAATCTTGCAGTCCACGAAAAGCTTGATATGCGGTTGATGGATGTTGTCACAACCTACTTATATAGCTCCCTGGACAATGAATTTTTTATGAAAATCCCTGAAGGAGTTAAAGTTCCTAAAGCACATAAAAGTTCAAGGGAAACTTGTTCAATAAAGCTTCACAAATCCTAATACGGATTGAAGCAATCAGGGAGAATGTGATACAATCGTCTTAGCGAGTATTTGCTAAAGAAGGGTATAAAAATGACCCTATTTGCCCTTGTGTCTTTATTAAGAGGTCTGGATCTGAATTTGTCATCATAGTCGTTTATGTTCATGACTTGAATATCATTGGAACTTCTAAAGAGATTTCAAAGGCTGTAGAGTGTTGTCAGGACCCAAAATTCACAGGTCATGATGGCACCTAACTTGACCCGCTAGGAAATCCAATTAACAAAAGATCCAAATCAAATGAACTTATAGGAAATTAAAATAGGATTTTTTTAATTTATCTGAACTGTTACAAAGTTACCCAAGAACTGGTAGTACGAATCATGAGTTTCTAGGATTTAGGATTTACAAAGTAAATATAAATAATCACACGATCCGTTTGAAAACTACATGAACAGATTAATAATGTCTAAAACTACCAAAGACTGGTGGCAACTTTTATCCAGACACGAGCATCTTCAGGTTCAACCCCCGACTTCTTCAGCAGCTCCGCTCCAATAGTCTGCACAGAGTGTGCACAAGTGCAGTATCAGTACAACTGACCCCATGTACTGGTAAGTATCTTGACTAACCCCGTCGAAG
>ML311277.1:0-25619 GCA_005239505.1 Nicotiana paniculata
CTATATTACTTGTCGACCACGTACACTTGCGTGTGCATTGGGAAATCAACCAACATCTACTCTCTCACTTATTTTTGCAGTTGACCCATAACCCGATGCATCATTGCTTCAAGTCTGGAAAACCCATCTTCCTATCTCCCGCCATGTTGTTGCTGAGGGGGGTGATAAGCCTGTTGCTGATTCTGATTCTGATTATTGTACCCCTGTGGCCTTTGGCAAGGATCCACATTACCATGAGGTCACATGGATCTCATGTTTCCACTGCTGTGCTGCTACTGAACTGGCATGTATGGTTGATTTTGCTGGCCCCAATTATGTCCACCTTGTCGCTGGCCCCCATAATTCGACACATAGTTCATATTTTCAGGATAATAATGATGATCACATTCAGCATTCCACTGATTACCAAGTGGCTGACTAATGCAAGATGTGCATAAGCCTCTATTGGTTGTATCCACAATATGTACCTGCTGCTTTTTCCTTGAATCCTCCACCTTTTTGGTGAGTATGCTCATCTGTGTCATCAAGGTGGCCATATTTTCAGCAAGAGTGTTAGATGGATCTAAGGCCACTGAGTGAACTACTGGATTAATGGGTGCATTCCTGGTTGTCCACCCCGAATTCTGCGCCATTTTATCAAGCAGGATCTGGCTTTCTCTCCACGTTTTGCTCAAGAATGCTCCACCAGCTGAAGCATCTACATTTGCCTTTACACTATCCGCCAGACCCATATAGAAACGTTGCTCCAATATCTGCTCTAGAATACCATGGTGCGGACAGATAACCAACATTCCTTTAAATCGTTCCCATGTTTCCTGCAATGTTTCCGTTGGATTCTGTCTGAAGCTCAAGATTTCATCAATTTGTTCAGTTGTCTTGTTGGGTGGATGGAATATGTTCACGAACTGCTTAACTAACTCCTCCCATGTGGTAATGGAATTAATGGGGAGCGAGTTTAGCCAAGTCTGGGCTGCTCCTGTCACTGAGAATGTAAACAACAACAATTTTATTTCTTCCTGAGTGACGTTTGGATTCCTTTTGCAAATCGACAGGAAATTCTTCAAATGTTGTTGGGGATCCTCAATGTATGACCCCGAAAATAGTCCCTTGTTCTGCAGCAAGTGCAGCATATTATTTGTAATCTGAAAGGACTCAGCCTGTATCTGAAGGACTACTATCGCAGTGGTCAAATTCTCCGTTGTGGGTTGTGCCCAATCATATAAAGGAGCCTTTGGCACAAGAGGTTCCACTACCTGCGCAGCTGGGTCAACCACGTCTTCCCCATTGTAATTCATGTTGTTTAGATCTGCCATGTCGGGTTCAAGTTGTTCAATTGATGGTTGTTGTTTGCTTTTCCGGTTGGCCCGGTTCAAGGCCTTGAAAACTTTCTCAGGGTCTGATAAGGATTCAAATACTTCACCAGTTCTCGATGAGTTTCTAGGCATGCACTTGTACAACCAAGTTAGCAAACGTAAAATTTCGATGTATAGATGAAAATTGAAGAAAATTGACTACACTTAAGAATTTTGTATTTCTTCCAACTTTAATTGATAACACCGTTAATTCCCCGGAAACGACTCCAAATTTGAGCACTCCCAACTATGTCTTATAAAAAGGACTAAGCAGACGTTGCAAATATAATCTGAGTATTTCGCCCAGAGTCGAATCCCACGGGGAATTAACCTATCAATTATCGTTGTTAGACTCACTCGATTCTTCGTACTCAACTTCCCAAAGATTATGAATATCAATTGTTGGTGTTTCTACTAACTAAAACTGAATGAAATTAATTAAACTAGAATATAACTATTGCTGGGTTGTAAACAAATGCGAGAAGGATCTAAGGTTATGGTTTCTCCTGTTGATGGAATCCTTCTTTTATATTTCATATAGTTTGTCCTAATTATCTCTATCAATCATGAGCACTCTTGTTACCGTAAATCTCTCCCGAGTAATTACGATAATTTACTAGACACACTCTCCCGAGTTATGCTAGTTATCTTTTGTTATAGCTCACTTTAGATTGCACCCAAGGTATCGTTATCTCTAATCCAACCTTTAAACCCTAGGTTATGGATCCCTCCTATACTTTGGGAGTGGTGATGTTCAACAACTACCTAAATATGCACTCTCTCCCGAGTAGATACACACTAATAGGCACAGCTAATTGAGGGCCCTTCAATCAACTACAACAAGAACTTAGTTGAACAAATAGAGATTAAAACCAAGAAAACTATATTAATATAACAAGATATTCATCTTCAGCAGGTTCCACCAAAACCTTAGACTAGATAATTTAGCTACTCATAATTGTGCTAAAAACAACAATAGAAGAATTCATCAATAATGGTAAAAACACAAAGAAGAAAGATGAGATTTGATACTCAATTGTCCTCCTTGCCTCTTCCCTCTCTTTGCCTATAATAATACTTTAAACCTTGATAATCCTCTCTTTTGGGCGAGTTGAACCTTATATAAGTTAAGTGGATTGTCCCAAGCTTCCAATTTTACCCCTGAAAATAACGTGTGCGAATTGGACTAGCACGGTCGCGCTACTGGTCGTGCTAATGTCTTAGTGTACTGCCTCTGATCGCTGGGCTAGCGCGGTCGTGCTACTGGGCGCGCTAATGGGACTTCATTATGCCTCAAACACCTGGACTAGCACGGCCGCGCTAGTGGACGAGCTATGGCTGCGCTAGTGGACTAGTAGTTTGCCTTAGCGATTTTCTTCCTTCTTTTCACACGCTAGAAACTCCAAGGGGCCTTTCACCATCAATTTGGCTCCAAACACCATCCTAGGTCCTCATAATCACACTTTGCTCCTGCTAAACATAAAATCCACAATTAGAGTCATTTTAACATCATTTAACATTCCTAAGACAATGAACCATAATGAAGTTGGAGTATAAGTAAACATTAAACTACGTGAATCTAGCCTATTATCAAACACCTCTAGAACAAAAATAGAAATTCACCAGCCTTGAGTATGACAAGTTGTTTGATTCTGATAAAGGTACACGTCCAGAACTAGAAGATAGAAGATCATATCAAAGATTATTAGGGAGGTTGTATTTGGCTATCACTAGGCCAGATATTTCCTTTGCAGTCCAAACATTGAGCCAGTACATGCATGCTCCAACATAGTTGCATTATGAAGCATCTTTAAGAGTGGTTAGATATATAAAAAACCAACTAGGATTGGGGCTATTGATGAGTAGCAAAAAATCTGGAAGGATTACTGCGTTTTGTGATGCTGACTTGGCATCATGTGTGGTGTCCAGGAAGTTTGTGACAGGATATTATATTAAGCTGGGGAATTCACTAATCTCCTGAAAATCAGAAAAATTAGGGGTGGACGTTCGGTACTTCAGTACGGTATTTATGAATTACGGCTCGGTATTTCGGTATTTACTATATCAATTGTGCATATCAAATACCGTGCCAAAGTAGTTCGGTACGGTTCGATATTTTCTTGTTTGGTTCGGTGCGATTTCGATTTCTGAAAGTAACCGCATCGTAAAAGTTGTTAGGATAGCTGGGAAACTGAACATAGGGTAAAATATATCCTAATGAGCTCTTTATATAATTAAACTGTAGTTCACCAGAAAATTAATTATTTCATTGTAATAATTTTTGTTTCCTGACAAGTAGCAGTGTATATTGAAACATGTAGCCAGACACTTACACAATATGTAGCATAAAAAGTACTCCATCTTACAAAATAATCAATAACATAAGCTGCGACTAGTACTTGTCAGACAAGTAATTAGTCGTGAGAGTTTTTTTAAATTCTTATTTGCCTCTAAGCGACTAAGACTAAGGGTAAGGGATTAGGAAATTAGGAGTCTTGAACTTTTGGGGTGTGGGTTTAAGGTTATTGGGATAAGAAATAAAAATAAAGTTGGGCTTAGACTAAACTATTTTCGTATTTCGGTATATTAAAAATTCAATACCGTACACCGTATCGAACTACCGAAATACTGTAATTTTTGTACCAAAATAAACCAAAATACCAAAAAAAACCAAAATCGAAATATCAAATTAATTCGGTTCGATTCGGTTCGGTTCGGTTCGGAATTCGATTTTTCTAATTTTATGCCCACCTAAAAAAAAATAAAGTACAGTGTCAAGGAGCTCAGCTGAGGCAAGCTGAGTACAGGAATTATGAATGAAGATTGAACTGCCTATGGAGTTACTTTGTGACAGCAAGGCAACTTTGCAGATAGCTTCAAATCCTATGTATCATGAGCGCACTAAACACATAAAGATAGATTGCCATTTTATACTAGAAAGGATACAAAGTGGGTTGATCAAGAAAAAACATGTATGCAGCAAAACCAGATGGCAGACATATTGACCAAAGGTCTTGGGAAACAACTACATAATAATATGGCGTTCAAGTTGGGAATGATCAATGTATTTCATCACCCAACTTGAGGAGGAGTGTAGAAATATTAAGTCGTAGTAGTAGTGATACATTGTGTATATAATGAAGTATCTTAGTTGTAAGAGGCGAATCAAGGATTTAAAGGTGGCGGGTGCCAAAATTTGCTTTAATGTACACCTTATAATAATTACTAATATATATTTTGTTCGGAACGATTGTCCGGTTCATTTTTTAGTTTATTTGGCAATTTAATAAGCACTTTATTTGTAAATATAAATATTACATCAATTTTCCAGACCCTACTTATGGAATTTCATTGGGTATATATGTTATTATTGTCGTATGAAAATTACATCTCAGACATTGAGAAGCACATATAATTAACATTTTAAAGAAGGAATCACACTTTTATTATTAATAATACAAGTAAAATCAATATTTTCACTAGGGAACTACATTTTTTTGTATGCTAAAAATAAATTTACACAAGTAAAATAAAATCTTTAATAAGGGAACTCCACCGATCAGAATAAGAAAAAAAACATCTTCAATAGATAAATTATACCCCATAAGTAAATGCGGAATTAGGTAAACTACAAAATCTCAAAACTTTAAATCATAAATCTAATACTTGCAAAATATTCATCATAATTTATTACTAAAGAGATTTAAATTGTATTTAACAAAAATAGAATAATACAAATTTTTATGCTATAATAAAAAAAGAAATTATAAATTAATTTTGATCTCAATCTGAATCGAGACCTTTGTTTTTTTATTTTGAAAGAAGAAAACTAAAAGATTTGAGATTAAGAGAAATGCTTATATTATGAAAATTTTAAATTTTGGAGGCTATTTTTTGAGTGTTCTTGCTAACCTTCACAGATAAAGTAATAGAATATAGGGGAAAAATAAAATTAATAAACGGAAAATAGAAAATTAGGAGATAGCCAAAAAGAAAATGATCGGGAGAAAAGAAATAAAAAGCACAACGAAAAGGGAAAGTCAGACAAGGTTCAAGAAAATTCCAACTTGAATTTTACACACGAGAAAAGCTTTCAAAAAAGTCTAGCAATCATGGCACCTTTGTCTAGTTTGCGGATGGGGGTGGTAGGATCATATATTACATAAATATATGATAATTTTACCAACCGAGCAGGTATCATACCATCCCCACCCGTAAGGGTGGATCCGCTCCTGATTGTAACTATGGTTAGTTAGTTAGACACAAATTAATGTTGGGTTAAGTTAGTGAATACTCCTGGTTGTAACTATGGTTAGTTAGTTAAAGACAAATTAATGTTGGGTTAAGTTAGTGAGTAGAGAAATAATATAAAAGAGATTGTACAGTTGATTTCTTTTTTTCCTGAATGAGAAAATATTTGATACAGTTGCTCTCCACAACCAACTTTCACTCTCCAGCTCTCTTTCACTCTCCATCTCTCATTCTTCTCTCAACAGTTAAAATTACGAGTTTATATTTAATATTTGTCAACATTTTAATAGGTTATATTCCATATTTGGAAGTTGTAGTTTCAGAATAACTCGTAGCCCTTGAACCCATAATCAAAAGGTTACATCCGTCCCTTGATGTATCTCTTTCCCACGCACGTGCAGAGAAAAAAGGAATTGTTTTCGACTTTATATGCGACAATCAGAAGCCGCCGCTGGTTTTTCATAGCAGAGTGATTAGTTTCTAGGGGCGGTGCAAAGCTTCCATGGTTTATAAAAATTGAAAAGAAAAAGAGAACGCAAAATTGAAATAATTTCTACATCTATAAAAGTTTGGCCAAAGAAAAAATGAGGAAAAACTGCTAAACCAATTTAAAGAACTTCTTTCTTTTTTTAAGCTAAACACGCTTTACATTTAAAAAACGAATTAACACAAAAATAAAAAATAAAAAATATATATATAGAAAGAGAGATAGATAGATATTTCAAAATTCAATTCTTTTGTGTGGGCCATAGTATCATAGTTAAAATCGAAATGTGCACGGTGCACCAAGTTATCGATACGCACTTACCGATTTTCACTGTGAATTACTGTTATGGCCAAAAATACTTTTTTTCTTTTTAATTTCAGTTTTTCCGTTATCAAGGCGGAGCCATAGTATGCGTTACAGATTCAACCGAACTCAATAACTTTAGTTCAAACTTTATACTTGTCTTAAAAAATTCATTGAATATGAATAAATTCTTAATTTAGAACCTAATACCTTAAAAGAATTAGAATTTTGTACACAATAACTTTAAATTCTGACTCTGCTGTATGTTATACATAGCACGCATCTTTTCACTTCAATAAGCATGCACTTTGCCATGTCAGTTACCTTACCATCATATAAGCATGATTAATGGTCAAAATTTTTTACTAATGCAAAATGTTAAAATACGAAATTTCTAAGAAGCC
Organism: Nicotiana paniculata; assembly: GCA_005239505.1. Classification (NCBI taxonomy): domain Eukaryota; kingdom Viridiplantae; phylum Streptophyta; class Magnoliopsida; order Solanales; family Solanaceae; genus Nicotiana; species Nicotiana paniculata. Next base: position 6,798 of record ML311277.1, read on the forward strand.
AACTTTAGCAATGGGTGCAAGTTTAGAGGTCGTTAGGCCATTTGCCCAAAGATTTACTACTACAGTTAGGAGTGGACATTCAATACTTCAGTTCGGTAATTAAAAATTTCGGTTCGGTATTTCAATATTCGATTTATCAATTGTGTATACCAAATATCATACTAAAGTAGTTCGGTACGGTTCGATATTTCTTATTTTAGTTCGATACGGTTTCGATTTGATACATTAACAGAATCGTGTTTTTAAAATGAAATGTTTTACAAATGTAAAATAGATGATGTTGTTATTAAAACTGTATTGCTGTAAAATCAATAAAGCATTAAACTTTCTGAAATAAAACCAGAAGCAGAAAGTTAGTAGAAAGTTTAACAAAATAAATTCTGAAAAACAATATCGGAATAAATCGAGCCCACTGAATGCACAGTGTGTCCTTAAGGAAATTATTTCCCTCAAGTACCCGAGCTGCTGAAATATTATCCTCCAAGGATAGAACGATTTAATTCACCAGCGTGTTGGTACCAAAAAATGCTGATGTAATAGCGAACCACTCGAAGGATGTAAAACACACTGGAAAATATTGTACAGAAGAAGAAGATTATCAAAAAATTTAGCAAGTAAAAATTCTGGGATTCAAGGCATATTTATAGTCCATTTTGCACTGATTCTGAAAAGGTTTGCAACCTTTCAGAACAACCATAGATATTGGAACATGTGGAAATATTGCGGAAAAATTAAAAAACGGATTCAAAAAAATTCGAGAAAAAAACGGACTGACGGACCAGGTCGCGGGTCATGGGTTATTCCGTATTGAATTTTGTTAATTATTAAATTAATTAACAAAATAATTTGAAAGGAATTTTGTCCAAAAAGATAAATCAATCAATCGATCGATCTTTGACCAAGTCCGAATCCGAAGCCGAAGCCGAAGCTGAGCGAGCAACAACGACGACGACGGCGCGAGGCTTGCCTTCTTCTCAACTCTTTATGAGCTAGAAGAAGAGCAATTGAATTTATACCCATCAAAAGTCTTTTCTTCCTCCAATATGGGACAATATCCCTTTGGCAAGGAGGAAAACTCAAATATTTTATTTTTCCTCCATTTCTCATTCACCCTCTTTAAGCTACACCAAGCTTAAAATTAAGCTCTACCAAGCTTAAAACCCAACAACCCCCCACATGAATGGGGAATGACTATAAAATAAGGAATGCACGGATGTGTGTGTGTTTTACATGCAAGAATTAATTGCATCTGGATAAGTAGGTTTTCCTTTGAACTTTTTGTAGTGAACTTATATCGGATATACTCGGTCAATCGGTAGATTTGATATCTTTGAACCGTCGAGTTTTGTTGCATACCTAGCCAACATAAGTCACACAATCAATCCTTAACCATCTATCGTTCTCACGTTGTGTTCGTTTCAGCCATGAACACCGCCTAGTTTCATGAGTGCTTATAAAATGGTCCTTTACTTTTATTCCCTTTGAAGCGGCTTACACTTCACACTCACATAGGTGATTCCTAAACGTGTAATCCTAAAGACACACTATCTGGTCATATCCTGCCAGACTTAGCAAATCATTAAAAAGCTTTAAGCTTTATTGACTCATAAAAAAGCCTTAATGCGTTACCTCGATTTTTGAAAATTGTCTTCATCACGAGAATGGGTTGAGTTATTTGACAATGTTGAACCGTCATTCATAAATTTGTTTGATCTCTTTGAACCTAGCTATTAGGATCTCCAGTCTGCTAGGTAGAGTTACCGCCATGATGACTTGTCCTAGACCTTAACCCCATTCCCTTTGATGATCTTTCAACTGCCTCTCTAGATAGACCTTTTGTAAGTGGATCCGACATGTTATCTTTGACTTTACGTAATCAATTGTGATAACACCACTAGAGAGTAGTTGTCTAACAGTATTGTGTTTTTTCGTTATACATAACGCTCCCTGCCCTACCTATTGTCGCTTGACTATCACAATGTATACAAATAGGTGCCAAAGGTTTGGGCCAAAATGGAATATCTTCCAAGAAATTCCGGAGCCATTCAGATTCTTCACCAGCCTTATCTAAAGCTATGAATTCAGATTCCATTGTAGAACGGGCGATGCACGTTTGTTTGGATGATTTCCAAGACACTGCTCCACCTCCAATTGTGAAAACATATCCACTCGTTCAGATGAACCGGTAATCCAATTTGCATCACTATATCCCTCGATCACGGAGGGATATTTATTATAATTCAAAGCATAATTTTGGGTATGTTTCAGATACCCCAAAACTCATTTCATTGTCATCCAATGTATTTGATTGGGATTACTCGTAAAATCGACTCAGTTTGCTAATAGCACGTGTTATATCTGGTCGCGTACAATTCATTATATACATCAAACTTCCTAATACTCTTGCATAGTCCAGTTGTGAGTCACTTTCACCTTTATTCTTTTGAAGTGCATAACTCACGTCAATTGGAGTCTTGGCAATTTTGAAATCCAAATACTTGAACTTGTCAAGTACCTTTTCAATATAGTGAGACTGTGATAATGATAGACCTTGTGGAGTCTTGTGAATTCTGATTCCTAAGATCATATCAGCAACTCCTAAGTCTTTCATATCGAATTTGCTAGCCAACATGCACTTTGTAGCATTTATATCTGCCATATTTTTGCCCATTATCACCATGTCATCAACATATAAACAAACAATGACCTCATGGCCTGGAGTATTTTTAATGTAAACACATTTGTCGCACTCATTGATTTTAAACCCACTTTCCAACATTGTTTGGTCAAATTTGGCATGCCATTGTTTGGGTGCTTGTTTAAGTCCATAAAGCGACTTAACAAGTTTGCACGCTTTCTTCTCTTTACCAGGAACCACAAAACCCTCAGGTTGTTCCATGTAAATCTCTTCCTCCAATTCTCCATTTAAGAAAGTTGTTTCAACATCCATTTGATGGATTTCAAGACCATACGGCCGCTAGTGCCACTAACACCCTAATAGATGTTATCCTCTGGTGAGTAAGTGTCAAAGTAATCAAGGTCTTCCTTTTGTCTATAACCTTTAACAACAATTCTTGCTTATATTTGTCAATAGTGCCATCAGCTTTCATTTTCCGTTTAAAGATCCATTTCGAACCTAAAGGCTTATTTCTCTGAGGAAGATCAACCAATTCGCATGTATGGTTATCCAAAATTGATTGAATCTCACTATTGACTGCTTCTTTCCAAAATGCTTAATCAGAAGACGACATAGCTACTTTAAAAGTTTGAGGTTTATTTTCAAGCAAGAATGTCACAAAATCTGGTCCAAAGGAAGTAGATGTTCTTTGATGTTTGTTACGCCTTGGATCTTCTACACTTGGAGTATTTTCCTTTGGTTCTTCCCGAGGTTGTTTAGGTCTTTCACTTAATGAATCGCATTCAGTTTTATATGGATAAATGCTTTCAAAGAATTCAGCATTATCTGATTCCATTATTGGATTAACATGAATCTCGGGGATTTATGAACCAAAAACCGACATGCTTTACTGTTTGTGGCATATCCAATGAAAACGCAATCTACTATTTTTGGTCCGATTTTAACCCTTTTAGGTAAAGGAACTTGTACCTTTGTTAGACAACCCCACACTTTGAAATATTTCAAGTTGGGTTTTCTTCCTTTCCATTTTTCATATGGAATAGATTGCATTTTGATGTGGGGTACTCTGTTGAGTATTCAGTTAGCTATAAGGATAGCTTTCCTCCAAAAATTCTGCGGTAATCCGGAACTTATTAATAAAGAATTCATCATTTTCTTTATGTCTGATTTTTCCTTTCTGCAATTCCTTTGGATTGAGGTGTGTAAGGTGTAGTAGTTTGATGGATAATTCCATATTCCGAACATATTTCTATAAACAGAGATTCATATTCTCCACATCTATCACTTCTAATAATTTTGATCTTTTTATTCAATTGATTCTCCACTTCATTCTTGTATTGCTTAAATGCTTCAATTGCTTCATCATTACTATTAACAAAATAAACATAACAATATCGAGTGCAATCGTCAATAAAAGTAATAAAATACTTTTTTTCACCTCGAGATGGTGTCGACTTCATATCGCAAATGTCAGTATGAATTAAGTCTAAAGGATTTAAATTTCTTTCAACAAACTTATAAGGATGTTTTACAAACTTAGATTCAACGCATATTTGACATTTCGATTTATTACACTCGAATTTAGGAAATACTTCTATATTAATTAATTTCTGCAAGGATTTATAATTGACATGTCCTAAATGAATATGCAATAAATCATTTGACTCCAATAAATAAGAAGAAGCTGAAATTTTATTCATACTGTCAACAACCATTACATTGAGTTTGAAAAGGCCCTCCGTGAGGTAGCCTTTTCCAACATACATTTCATTCTTGCTTACAACAACTTTATCAGAAACAAATAAACATTTGAATCCATTCTTCACAAGTAAAGAAGTAGAAACTAAATTCTTCCTAATAGTAGGAACATGAAGAACGTTGTTGAGCGTTAACACCTTGCCGGAAGTCATCTTCAGGAATATCTTCCCATAACCTTCAATCTTGGTTGTTGCATTATTTCCCATGGAAATCTCTTCTTTAGGACCAGCAATAGAGTAAGTCGCAAATGCTTCTTTGACAACACAAACATGTCGAGTGGCTCCAGAGTCAATCCACCACTCCCTCGGATTTCTAACTAGGTTGCATTCAGAAAGCATTGCACAAAGATCATCAATGTCATCATTCTTCTCCACTATGTTGGATGGACCTTCTTCTTATCCTTTTTCGGGAGACGGCAATCAGGGGCTTTGTGACCAACTCTTCCACAATTGTAGCAGTTGTCCTTGAATTTCTTTTTTTTCTGCTCCTTAGTCTATCCAGAAGACCTCTTCCTCTTCTTAATTTTTGGAGCAGTCTCCTCAACGATATTAGCTCCCATGATTGTTGAATTTCCACAAGACTTCTTCTCAGCTGTTTGTTGTCTTCCTCAATCTTGAGACATATCACAAGATCTTCGAACTTCATTTCTTTGCGCTTGTGCTTAAGATAGTTCTTGAAATCTCTCCACGAAGGATACAATTTTTCAATCATTGCCTCCTATTGAAATGCTTCATTCACGATCATACCTTCAGCAATAAGGTCATGAAAAATAAGTTGAAGTTCCTGAACTTGGGTTCCCACAGTTTTGTTGTCTATCATCTTATAGTCTAGAAACTTGGCAACCACGAACTTCTTCAAGCATGCATCTTCCACCTTGTACTTCTTCTCAAGTGCGTCCCATAATTCTTTCGAAGTATTCATCGCACTATACACATTGTACAAGTCATCCTCTAAAGCGCTTAAGATATAGCTTTTGCAAAGAAAATATGCCTGCTTCCACGCTTCAACAATCATGAATTTCTCGTTGTCCGTCATGTCCGCAGCAGGCACTGGAGGTTCTTCACTATTGAATTTATGCATACCAAGTGTTGTAATCTAGAAGAATACCCTTTGCTACCATCCTTTGAAGTTGGTTCCAGAAAATTTCCCCGATTTCTCTGCCGGTGGAACAACAGTTCGGCTTGACGAGGCTATCGTCGTTGCCGCAACCACNTGGTTCCAGAAAATTTCCCCGATTTCTCTGCCGGTGGAACAACAGTTCGGCTTGACGAGGCTATCGTCGTTGCCGCAACAGTCACAGAAGAATTTCTGTTATCAATTGCCATTTCTCACTGTCAACAACAGAAGAGTTCAATTAATGGCAAAATCATAATTGTAAACAATATTGTAATTAAAAATAAACAGTATGTATAATAAATAAAAACCCGAAGTTTATATATACTGTTTCACAGAAAACGATAAAGTTTTTATGTTCTTCAAATCGTTTTTTGAATATCAATATTCTGATGAAGTTTTTATATCTTCAAATCATAATAGTAAAATTTAGAAGGAGCAGAAAACCACACAGGTTTTAATCTTCACAAACAGAATACAGAATAAAAACAATTTCCTTAAGATTGTTATTAAGACTGTATTGCTGTAAAATCAATAAAGCATTAAACTTTCTGAAATAAAACGAGAAGCAGAAAGTTAGTAGAAAAGTTTAATGAAATAAATTCTGAAAAATAGTATCGAAATAGATTGATCCCACTGAATGCACAATGTATCCTTAAGGAAATTATTCCCCTCAAGTACCCGAGGTGCTGGAATATTATCCTCCCAGAATAGAACGATTTAACTCACCAGCGTGTTGGTACCAAAAAATGCCGATGTAACAACGAACCACTCGAAGGCTGTAAAACAAACTGGAAAATATTGTGCAGAAGAAGAAGAAGAAGATTATCAGAAAATTTAGTAAGTAAAAATTCTGGGATTAAAGGCATATTTATAGTCCATTTTGCACTGATTCTGAAAAGGTTTGCAACCTTCCAGAACAGCCATAGTTGTTGGAACAGGTGGGAACATTGTAGAAAAATTAAAAAACGGATACAAAATAATCCGGGAAAAAAATGAACCGAACTAGACCGGGTCACGGGTCATGGGTTATTCTGTATCGAATTTTTGTTAATTATTAAATTAATTAATAAAATAATTTGAAAGAAACTTTGTCCAAAAAGATTAATCAATAAATCTGAAGCCGAAGTCGAGCCGAGCGAGCGACAACGACGACGGCGCGAGGCTTGCCTTCTTCTCAACTCTTTAATAGCTAGAAGAAGAGCAATTGAATATATACCCATCAAAAGATTTTTCTTCCTCCAATATGGGACAATGTCCCTTTGGTAAGGAGGGAAACTCAAACATTTCATTTTTCCTCCATTTTCCATTCACCCTTTTTAACCTACACCAAACTTAAAACCCAATAGATGTAAATGGTGAGTGGACAACGGACACACTATGCTAAGCTAACAGGTTGTATAATGTCACGACCCAAATTCTCAACCTTAGGGCTCGTGATGAAACCTAACACCACACTTGCTAGGCAAGCCAATGTTAGAGTTCGCTTAACTATTTTCTTTAATTAACCATTTAAACAGAATAAAACAATTTTAAATTAAACTTGATCTAATGGCTTTCAATAAATAATTCCAAATATAAAATAATAAACAATCAGTTAAACTGAGCCACAAACTAATAAATAAATCTAAAAATACCCCAGAGTCTGGTGTCACAATTCACGAACTACTAAAGAATACAACAAATTTTGTCCTCAATATAATAAAACAGTTTTATAAAAAATAGGAGAAGACTCTAGGTATCTGTTGTGATGACCCAAAAGGTCATCCCGTGTAATTTTAGCTTTGAGGCCGTGAAATCCTCCTTTTATCTCACATCGATATGCGTGCACAGCCCGGACGTGTAGCCGGGAAGCCGTTAAGTGGAAAATTGATAAAATGATGATTTTATATTAATTATTTGAGTAAAGTTGACTTTGGTCAATATTTTGGTAAACGGACTCGGACCCGTGATTTAACGGTCACGGAGGGTCCGTAGGAAAATATGGGACTTGGGCATATGCCCTGAATCGAATTCCGAGGTGCCAAGTCCGAGAAATGATTTTTTTAAGAAAATTATTTTCTGAAAAATATAAAGGTTTTTGAAAATGAGATTTGATGTGAAACCTGTGATACCGGGCTCGTATTATGGTTCCGGAGCCCGGAACATGTTCAATATGTATTATATGTGTTATCTGTGAGATTTGGTGGGAAACGGACTTAGTTTGACGTGATTCGGATCGAAAATGGAAAATTTAAAAGTTTTGGAAGTTTAAAGGAATTTCATTGATTTTGAGGTTTAATTCGATGTTCATGATATTATTTTGGTGTTTTAGTTACTTGAATAAGTCTGTAAGATGTTTTTGAGGTTGTGTGCATAATCGGTTTGGAGCCCCGAGGGCTCGGGTAAGTTTCGGGTGGGTTTCGGGGTGTTTAGAGTTGAAAAATCACTGTCGGTGCACCATTTCTTGTGCGCCCGCACCTGCGAGCCTTGGGCTGCAGGTGAGGATAAGAAGCCGCAGGTGCGGTCCAGCCCCAGCCAGCCCAATTTCGCAGGTGCGCCACATTCTTCGCAGAAGCAGTTCCGCAGGCGCGGAAGCACCTCCGCAGGTGCGGCCCCAGTGGCTTAGCCCATTACCGCAGGTGCAATGGATTTTTCGCACCTGCAAAAGCGCAGGTGCGACCCAGGCACCGCAGGTGCAAGGGTTGGGCAGTGTTTAAGTTAGATGTTCATCCGATTTCTTCTTTATTTCTTCACCAAAATAGGAGACCAAGGGCGATTTTCTCTAGAGAGTTTCTTCCCAAATCATAGGTGAGAACGAGAGTAGAAGCACGAAGGGTGATGTCGTGCACTTGTTTTGGTGAGAACGAGAGTAAAGCACGAAGGGTGATGTCGTGCACTTGTTTGTTCTCTGTTGTTATTTTGATGCTTAGACGGTTGCCTTGTTCTGTTATTCAATAAGTGTTATCCCCTTTGTACCCCAGCATGTTTTCCACATATTTGTACTTAACTGTTTACTTCATGCGGTTATTTCTGTATTATAGTATTGAATTGCACGGGTGTTTATTAATTGTCGTGTCCTAGCCTCGTCACTACTTCGCCGAGGTTAGGCTCGACACTTACTCAGTACATGGGGTCAGTTGTACTGATGCTACACCTGCACTTATTTATGTTGTGCAGATTACGATAACGGACCCGGTGAATAGTGATCGAGGGAGTATTCTCCAGTCCACAGGTGACACTGAGGTAGTCCTGCAGGCGTCCGTAGGCCTTGGCGTCACCTCCTATCTCATTCCTTTTTCTTTCTGTCTTTTCTTGTATTTCCAAGACAATTGTACATGTTTATTTCAGACTTTGTTTTTAGTATTCTTAGACAGTCCGTGGATTTGTCGTGCCAGTTATGGGGTGTTACTAAGGATTTGTAGTATCAGATACTTGAAGATGTTATATTTTATATCTTCCGCATTGTTATTTATACTTGCTATCACTTACCGCTTTTTCTTTAAATGCCTAACAATAAGGAAATAAGCATGTTAATCAGAACGTTGGTTTGTCTAACGGGTTCAACGTTAGACGCCATCACGGTCACGACGGTGGCATTTCGGGTCGTGACAGTTGGTATCAGAGCACTAGGTTGCTTAGGTCTCACAAATTCTGATGAAGAAACTTGGTAGAGTCTGAGGGATCGGTACGAAGACGTCTGTACTTATCCCCAGAGGCTGCAAAGTTAGGAATAACTTTACATTTCTTCTTTTCTGTCGTGCGGTTTGAATTTTAAATGCTAACTGATTTTCTATTCTATTCTCTCGCAGATGGCGAGAACGCGTGCTTCCTCATCTATCGATCAGCAGCCCGATCCTCCTGTTGCAGCTCCTACGAGGGGCCGAGGATGAGGCCAAGGCCGTGCTAGAGACCGAGGCAAATCCAGGGCTCAGCCCAGAGCAGCAGCCCCGATAGAGGACCCACAGGTAGACTTTGTCGGTGAGGTTCCTGCTCATGCAGTTTCAGTCGGACCAGCTCAGGTTCCAGAGGGGTTCATTGCCACCTCGGTTCTTCAGGACGCTCTGGTCCGTTTAGTGGGCCTTATGGAGAGCGTGGCTCAGGCTGGTCTTCTTCCTGCTGCACCATACATCTCTCAGGTTGGGGGAGGGACCCAGACTCCTGCTACCCGCACACCAGAGCAGCTAGCTCCTCAGTTCCAGACTCCAGCACCTCAGGCAGCGGGAGCATCTCACCCGAATTTTGTGGCACAGACAGTTAAGGGGGCAGCTATGTCTGCCAACGCTTTGTGGAGATCGGATCGGTTCACCAAGCTATTTTCTAATACATTTACTGGTTCACCATTAGAGGATCCCTAGGATTTCTTGGACAGTTTCTACGAGGTTCTTCATAACATGGGCATCGTAGAGTCCAATGGAGTTGATTTTGCTACATTCCGTCTTTCTGGTACCGCCAAGACTTGGTGGAGGGACTATTGTTTGAACAGGCCAGATGGGTCTTCGCCTTTGACTTGGGATCAGTTCTCCAAGTTATTCTTGGAGAAGTTTCTACCAGTTACTCAGAGAGAGGGTCTTCGGAAGCTGTTTGAGCGCCTCCAGCAGGGATATATGACTGTTACACAGTATGAGACCAGGTTCATTACTTTGGCCCGACATGCTATCATGATACTCCCCACTGATCGTGAGAGGGTGAGGAGGTTTATTAATGGTCTAGCTCAGCCTATTAGACTCCAGATGGCCAGAGAGACAGGTACTGATATTTCATTCCAGGAGGCGGCCAATGTGGCCAGGCATATTGAGATGGTTTTATCACAGGGCAGTGGTCAGGGGTCTGACAGGAGACCTCGCCATTCCGGTCGATTCAGTGGTGCCTCATCTGGAGGCAGATATTCCTTTGGCAGAGGTCATCCTCCTAGGCCATTCCAGTCGGCACTTCAGGTATCCCGTAGTGCATCATCAGCTCCTATCAGTGCACCTCCACTTCAGAGATTCTAGGGTGGTTATTCTGGTCTACAGGGACAGCTTCAGGGCCAGCAGTCTTAGCAGCATAGGGCTTGTTACTCTTGTGGTGATCCAGGGCACATTGTTAGGTATTTCCCCCGAGCTTCTAGTGGTTCTCAGCATCCGGGTTCCCGTGCTATGATTCCCGCACCATGTGCACCCCCACCCCTCAGCTAGCTAGGGGTGGAGGTGGAGGTTCCAGAGGTGGAGTCCAGTCAGTTAGAGGTGGAGGGAAGGCTATGAGAGGTAGAGGTCAACCCGCAGTAGGTCGACCCAGAGATGTTCAGGTTGGAGGGGCTCCGCCCCGATGCTATGCTATTCCTGCCAGGCCTGAGGTGGAGGCCTCTGATGCAGTCATTACAGGTATGGTTTCAGTTTGTAGTAGAGATGCTTCGATTTTATTTGATCCGGGGTCTACATTTCTCTTATGTGTCTTCATATTTTGCTCCTTGTCTGATTATGCCCCACGATTTCCCTTAGTACTCTTGTATATGTATCTACACCGGTGGGTGATTCTATTGTGGTAGATCGAGTCTACCGTTCATGCTTAGTGGTTATTGGTGGTCTGGAGACTCAGGTAGATCTTTTGGTTCTTGATATGGTTGACTTTGATGTTATATTGGGGATGGATTTGTTATCTCCCTATCATGCTATTCTAGACTGTCATGCCAAGACAGTAACCTTGGCCTTACCGGGAGTACCTCGATTAGAGTGGAGAGGGACTCCTAGTCATTCTTGCGGTAGAGTTATTTCATATATGAAGGCTCAGCTTATGGTTGAGAAGGGTTGTTTGGTCTATTTGGCCTATGTTCGTGATTCTAGTGCCGAGGTTCCTTCTATGGAGTCTGTGCCCATGGTTCATGAGTTCCTAGAGGTATTCACTACTGACCTGCCGGGTATGCCACCCGACAGAGATATTGACTTTTGTATTGAGTTGGCTCCGGGCACTCAGCCCACTTCTACTTTGCCATATCGTATGGCCCCGCCAAAGTTGAAGGAGTTGAAGGATCAGTTGTAGGACCTGCTTGATAAAGTCTTCATCAGACCTAGTGTTTCTCTTTGGGGTGCCCTAGTGTTGTTTGTTAAGAAGAAAGATGGATCAATGAGGATGTGTATTGACTACCGGCAATTGAACAAGGTTACTATTAAGAATAAGTATCCTTTGCCGAGGATTGATGATTTATGTGACCAGCTTCAGGGTGATTCAGTGTTTTCCAAGATTGACTTGAGATCTGGGTACCATCAACTGAGGATTAGGGCGTCTAATGTATGAGTTCTGGTTGAGTTTAGTGGCATTTATAGGACATGTTGTGTCGGCAGAGGGTATTCAGGTAGATCCCAAGAAGATTTCAGCAGTCAGAGATTGGCCTAGACCCACTTCAGCTACATAGATTCGGAGTTTCTTGGGCTTAGCAGGTTATTAACGTCGGTTTGTGGAGGGCTTTTCATCTACTGCAGCCCCGATGACCAGGTTGACTCAGAAGGGTGCCCCGTTCAGGTGGTCAGATGAGTGTGAGGCGAGCTTTCAGAAGCTGAAGACATCCTTGACCACGGCACCGGTGTTAGTGTTGCCCACAGGTTCAGGACCATATACCATGTATTGTGATGCTTCACGGGTGGGACTTGGTGCAGTGTTGATGTAGGGTGGCAAGGTTATAGCCTATACTTCTCGTCAGTTGAAGGTTCATGAGAAGAACTATCCAGTTCATGATTTAGAGTTGGCATCTATTGTTCATGCGTTGAAGATTTGGAGGCATTACCTGTATGGGGTGCCATGTGAGGTGTTCACGGATCATAAGAGTTTGCAATATCTTTTCAAGCAGAAAGAGTTGAATATATGGCAGAGGAGATGGTTAGAGCTGTTGAAGTATTATGACATTACCATCTTATATCATCCGGGGAAGGCCAATATGGTGGCCGATGCTTTGAGCCGGAAGTCAGCCAGCATGGGTAGTCTTGCTTATATACCAGTCGGAGAGCGACCGCTTGCTTTGGATTTTCAGGCCTTCGCCAACCGATTCATGATATTGGAGGTTTCTGAGACTTACAGCGTTTTGGCCCATACTGTGGCCCGTTATTCATTGTATGATCATATCTGGGCCAGGCAGTATGATGATCGTCATTTATGTGTTCTTAGAGATATAGTCTGGCACGGAGGTTCCAAGCAGGTCACAGTTAATGATGAGGGAGTCTTGAGGATGCAGGGTCGAATTTGTGTACCTGATGTTGATGGTATTCGCGAGTTGATATTGCAGGAGGCCCATAGTTCCCAGTATTCCATTCATCCGGGCTCTGCAAAGATGTACCAAGACTTGCGGCAGCATTATTAATGGCGGAGGATGAAGAAGGATATTGTAGCATATGTAGCTTGGTGCTTGAACTGTCAGCAGGTTAAGTACGAGCACCAGAGACCCGGTGGTTCGATGCAGCAGATTGAGCTTCCCGAGTGGAAGTGGGAGCGGATCACCGTGGATTTCGTAGTTGGTCTCCCACAGACTCAGAGGATGTTTGATGCGGTGTGGGTTATTATGGATAGGCTGACCAAGTCAACACACTTCATTCTTGTATCAGTTTCGTATTCTTCGGAGAAGTTGGCAAAGATCTACATCAGGGAGATTGTTCACCTGCATGGCGTGCCCGTGTCCATTATATCTGACCGAGGTACTCAGTTTACCTCTCATTTCTGGAGAGTATTTCAGCGAAAGTTGGGCACACCGATTGATTTGAGCACAGCATTTCATCCTCAGACGGATGGACAGTCCGAGCGTACTATTCAAATTTTGGAGGATATGTTGCGGTCATGTGTCATTGACTTTGGAGGTTCATGGGACCAGTTTTTACCTTTAGCTGAGTTTGCCTACAACAACAGTATCACTCGAGCATTCAGATGGCTCCGTATGAGGCGTTGCATGGTAGGAGGTATCGGTCGCCAGTCGGGTGGTGCGAGCCAGGAGAGGCTAGATTATTGGGTTCAGAGTTAGTCCAGGATGCCTTTGACAAGGTGAGGATCATTCAGGATAGACTTCTCACAGCTCAATCCAGGCAAAAGAGTTATGCAGATCGTAGAGTTCATGATTTGGAATTCATGATAGGAGACAGCGTATTTCTTCGAGTGCCGCCCATGAAGGGCGTGATGAGGTTCGGAAAGAAGGGTAAGTTGAGCCCTAGGTACATTGGTCCATTTGAGACTCTGGACAAGGGGGGAGAGGTGGCCTACAGACTTGCTTTGCCACCCAGTTTATCAGTCGTTCACCTAGTGTTTCATGTATCTATGCTTCGGAGGTATATTGTCGATCCCTCTCATGTACTTGACTTCAGCGGTGTCCAGTTGGACAAGGATTTGACTTATGAGGAGGCGCCAATAGCCATATTAGCTCGGCAGGTTCGTCAATTGAGATCAAAGAGTTATCCTTCGGTTCGTGTTCAGTGGACTGGTCAACCTTTTGAGGCAGCTACCTGGGAGTCCGAGTCCGATATGCGGAGCGATATCCCCATCTTTTCCCCGATTCAGGTACCATTCTATGTTCGTTCGAGGACGAACGATTGTTTTAGAGGTGGAGATTGTGATGACCCAAAAGGTCATCCCGTGTAATTTTAGCTAAATCCGTGTTTAGAGGCTGTGAAAGCCTCTTTTTATCTCACCTCGAAGTATGTGCGCAGCCCGGGCGTGTAGCCGGGAAGCCATTAAGTGGATAATTGATAAAACAATTATTTTTTATTAATTATTTGATTAAAGTTGACTTTGGTCAACATTTTTGGTAAATGGACCCGGACCCGTGATTTGATGGTCCCGGGGGGTCCGTAGGAAAATATGGGACTTGGACGTATGCCCGGAATCAAATTCCGAGGTGCCAAGTCCGAGAAATGAATTTTTGAAGAAAATTTTGTTTTATGAAAAATATAAAGGTTTTTGAAAATGAGATTTGATGTGAAATCTGTGATACCGGGCCCGTATTATGGTTCCGGAGCCCAGAACACGTTCAATATGTGTTATCTGTGAAATTTGGTGAGAAACGGACTTAGTTTGACGTGATTCGGATCGAAAAATGGAAAATTTAGAAGTTTTGGAAGTTTAAAGGAATTTCATTGATTTTGAGGTTTAATTCGATATTCGTGATGTTATTTTAGTGTTTTGGTTACTTGAATAAGTATGTAGGATGCTTTTGAGATTGTGTGCATAATCGGTTTGGAGCCCCGAGGGCTCCGGTAAGTTCCGGGTGGGTTCCGGGGTGTTTAGAGTTGAAAAGTCACTGTTGGTGCACCAGTTCTGGTGCGCCCGCACCTGCGAGCCTTGGGCCGTAGGTGCGGATAAGCAGCCGCAGGTACGGTCCAGCCCCAGCCAGCCCAATTTCGCAGGTGCGACACATTCTTCGCAGAAGCGGTTCCGCAGGTGCGGCCCTCAGTGGCTTAGCCTATTTCCGCAGGTGCGATGGATTTTTTGCACCTGCGAAAGCGCAGGTGCGACCCAGGCACCGCAGGTGCGAGGGTCAGGTAGTGTTTAATCTAGATGTTCATCCGATTTCTTCTTTATTTCTTCACCAAAATAGGAGACCAATGGCGATTTTCTCCAGAGAGTTTCTTCCCAAATCATAGGTAAGTAACCCCTAACTAGTTTCTTTCAACTTCTTAATGATTTTCATCAACTTTTATCAAGAATTCTTGGGTTTTAATGGTAGAAAATTGAGGATTTGGGTAGAGTTAGGGCTTTTTGATTATTTGAGAATTTGACCTTGTTTTGGGGTCAACTTTCAAAATAAATTATATATTCGGGCTCGTAGGGGAATGTGTGATGGGGTTTTGGTCCTAACCTCGTGTTTGGACCAAGCGGGCCCGGGGTCGAGTTTTAGAATTTTGGGAAGAATGTTGGGAATTCTATAATTAAGCATTGGAATTGATTTGTTTAGCCTTTATTGATATTATTGAGTCGATTATGTCTAGATACGATTGTTTCGGAGTCGGATTTGAGAGGAAAAGCGGTGTTAGAGGCTTGATTTGCATTCTTGGAGCTGAGGTAAGTGTTTGGCCTAACCCTAGCTTGAGGGAATAGGTGTTGAGTCATATGTGCTACGTGTTATTATCATGTTCAATGTATAGGTGCGGTGACGAGTACCTATACCTTGTTGTCAAGCATGCCCGTGAGTCATATCTTATGGTATATGTGTTTTCTTCGATATCCACTGTGTTACGAAGTAGATTTTATTTTGGAGATTATTCAATTGTTGGAAATACTTGGTTGTGAACACTGTTGATTAGCTGTTCGGTTGAGGATTATTTGGTTATGTTGTACATTCAGTGAGAATGGTTATAGTTGTGTTCCTTGCCGGGACGGTGATATTTATGTTATTATTCCCTTGTCGGGATGTTGTAAATTATGGTTTATATTGTGGTTATTCCTTTCCAAATTGTTGTTTTGGTTATTGTTTGGGTTAGGAAGAGTGTAAATCACGAAGGGTGATGTTGTTCCATGATTTTATATTTAAAAGAACGAAGGTTGATGTCGTGTCGATACTGTGATTTTAAAAGCACGAAGGTGATGTCGTGCCATGATATGAGAGATAATGCACGAAGGATAATGTCGTGCCATGATATTGTGAGGTAAGAGCACGAAGGTTCATGTCGTGCACTTGTTTTGGTGAGAACGGGAGTAAAAGCACGAAGTGTGATACCGTGCACTTGTTTTGGTGAGAACGAGAGTAAAGCACGAAGGGTGATGTCGTGCACTTGTTTGTTCTCTGTTGTTATTTTGATGCTTAAACAGTTGCCTTGTTCTGTTATTCAATAAGTGTTATCCCTTTTGTACCCCAGCATCTTTTCCCCGTATTTGTACTTAACTGTTTACTTCATGCTGTTATTTCTATTATTGAATTGCACAGTTGTTTATTATTTGTCGTGTCCTAGCCTCGTCACTACTTCGCCGAGGTTAGGCTCGGCACCTACTCAGTACATGGGGTCGGTTGTATTGATGATACACCTGCACTTCTTTATGTTGTGCATATTACGGTATCGAACCCGGTGGACAGTGATCTAGGGAGTATCCTTCAGTCCACAGACGACACTGAGGTAGTCCTGCAGGCGTCCGCAGGCCTTGACGTCACCTCCGATCTCATTCCTTTTTCTTTCTGTCTTTTCTTGTATTTCCAATACAGTTGTACGTGTTTATTTTAGACTTTGTTTTTAGTATTCTTAGACAGTTCGTGGATTTTTGGTGCCAGCTATGGGGGTGTTACTAAGGATTTGTAGTATCAGATACTTGAAGATGTTATATTTCATAGCTTCCACATTGTTATTTATACTTGTTATCACTTATCGCATTTTCTTTAAATGCCTAAAAATAAGGAAATAAGCATGTTAATCAGAACGTTGGCTTGTCTAGCGGGTTCAACGTTAAACGCCATCATGGTCTCGATGGTGGAATTTCGGGTCGTGACATCTGCGAACGCCGGCAGATATACCTCGTGTCTCCGAGTAACTGAATAGCCACTCTAAATATCTCTACAGCTGGTCGGAACCTGGATCTGCACAAAAGAGTGCAAAGTGTAGTATTAGTATAACCGAACCCATGTACTGAGTAAGTGCCGAGCCTAACCTCGACGAAGTAGTGACGAGGATACGGTAGGGTATTAACAATATAACATGTGACAATAATATATAAATCAAGAAGGAAATCTAAACAAATAATTAAGTACTGCGACAACAATAAATTGCTCAACTGCCTTTTTCCAGGTCTCACCTATAACCAATTCTCAAATAAATTTCTAAGTTTCCAAACTTTAACTTTAAATAAAAGTAGTTCCAAAATATGAAGAATAGTAAGATAAATATTTAAGATTTTCAAATCTTCATTTTCTTTAAAAATCAGTAAAAATATAAATGTCTTCCCTTATCGCTCCTTGTTGCAGCGTGCAACCCGCTCCCACCTGTCCACCCTTATTGCTCCTCCCTAAATATATCACCCTTATTACTCTTGTTGCGGCGTGCAACCCGATTCCACCTGTCCACCCTTATCACTCCTTGTTGCGGCGTGCAACTCGCTCCCACCAGACATCTCATACCAATTTATTCATGAAGTTTCATAATTTAGGCCAAGCCTTTCACAATATTTTTGTCTCAACAATTATAAATAAGAAACTGTATTTTTCTCATAAACATCATCAATAACTTCCCAACCATGAAACCAACAGTAAATATATATATATATATATATCGTAAAAATAATACCAAACCGCTCAACCGTTTTATGCCACAAGGGAACCAGCCAAAACAACCAATACTCTTTCCAAAATAACCGCAACAATATGACAACAAAATAACAAGGTCAAGTAATCATAGAAAAAAAATGAACATAAAACAATTAAGACAAGAATCAATTAAATTGGGAACGGGAAAGGGATCATGTTTAACATACCATTTGGTGGTGCATAGATACTCGTCACCTCACCTATACATGTGATGATCCAAAAGGTTATTCCATGTAATGTTAGCTAAATTTGTGTTTCGAGGGCGTGAAAACCTCCTTATAACTCACCTAGATTTACGTGCGCAACCCGGAGTATAGCCGGGAAGCCGTTATGTGAAAAATTGATAAAATAATATTTTTGTGTTCAAATTTGGATAAAGTTGACTTTGGTCAACATTTTTGGTAAAAAGACTCGGATCCGTGATTTGACGGTCCCGGAGGGTCCGTAGAAAAATATGGGACTAAGGCGTATGCCCGGTGATGCGTGGCTAGAATTCATGATTTTTAGCATTATATACCGTGCATTTTAGGTGTTTTAATGATAAAAATACATGTCATGTGTGCTTAATGGAGTTTATTTAATGTGCAGGTGAGTTGAAAATGGAAGCCGAGCTAAATGAGAGCATAAACGTCGGAAAATATGTGCAAGAGTCGAAAAGGAAGAATCTGGGACAAGCCTGGCGTTACCCAGGCGTTAGAGCCAAAACGCCTGGGGGGACCTGGCGTTACCCAGGCGTTAGACCCATAACGCCTGGGTACCTATTTCGACGAGGTCCGAGTTTTATGGTTTTGTAGAGTTTCCAAGCCAAGATAGAAGTCTTTTTAGACGGGTAGGGTTTATTCCAACCGTATATATAGACCCTAAAACATATCATGAAGGGGGGAGACGATTTTTGGGAGCAAAATACACACACGGAAAGATTGAAGGAGCAAGAATTATCAGTTTTCTTCATTTTTATTCAAGTATTTACAGTTCATGCACATTTATGCACTTGTTTGATCAAAGCATGAGTGGATAAACACCCATTGTTATAGGGTTGTGGTTTAGCTATGAATATTGTTATTCGACATTAATTTAACTTTGAATATAGTTTATT
>ML311279.1:0-33611 GCA_005239505.1 Nicotiana paniculata
TATCCTTATAATATTCTAACACTATGTAGGTAAACAATGTTTGGAAGTTACGCTAACTTATGAGTTTTTTTAAATTTTCCAAATAATGGGGTAAATCAATTTTCGAAAGATATATTTTAGGGACCTGAGATTCAGGTCACAACAATGTCTAAGTACGTTGTGAATGGTTATAAGTTTCATATAGAGGATTTCTCTAAAAATAAAAATAGCAACAACAGCGGGGTGTGGGTTCAAGGAGGTGATGGAAACCAAGTTGGAGATATTGATTATTATGGTGTGCTCAAAGAAATAATTGAACTAGAATATGCAGGTTGGCCATATAAGAAATTGATACTCCTTAGATGCAAGTGGTTTGACCCACATCCAACAAGAGGTACAAGAGTACACAACCAATACAACATAATTGAGGTTAATCATACGAGGGAGTATGATCGCTATGATCCTTTCATAATTGCACATAATNAATGAGGAAGAAGAATCAACTGATGAAGCTCAAACTAGTGAGGAAGAAGAATTCTCGAACGAGGAACAATACGTCGATGAGCTTTAAAAAGTTGGTTTCTTTAATAACTCTCATTTTATAGCTAGTTTCTTATATGTTTCAATCTAAATATGTATTATATTATGCAGATGACAGGCAAGGGTCGAGATAATGATGACCCTACTGGTTCTCGGGGTCGAGAAAAGGCTAGGAAGGGAAAGAGGAGGGTAGAAGGTAATCCTCTATCTTTTCCACCCTCTTCAGAGATGCCGATGCCTGCACCTATGTCTTATCCTCCACCCGATGGATATTATGAGGTGCCATAGCATCACCAACCCTACGTCTTTGTGCAGACATCGGGTCTTTCATCGCAGGGCCATAGGACTGTACGTCCGTCATACAGTCCAGCTGCCTCACGACCACATGGATCACATCCATCCGTGTCACAGCCACGGGGTTCACATGCATCAGTATCACAGCCATTAGTGTCACAGCCGCTTGCGGTCGATCCATCTATGTTGCAGTCACAGGGATCACAGACATCTTCATTAGGGACTCCATCTATTTCAGGCCTTCTCCTGCGAGATAGTAGCTCTGACCCCTTACACCTTCCACACATGCCTCTAATGTACAAGTTTCTAACTATGATGTTGATGATAACGAGGAGGTGCATTATGATTAGTATGGCAGGATCATCATAGTCCCTGAGGGTGATGGGTAAGAGTAATTTGTTATTTTTACGTTTCTTGTTTTGTACAGTTTGTACTAAGATATTAATGTGTTTTTTTTTGTTAAATTGAAGGTTCATCCCGAGTAATATTACTACGAGGATAATCACCAAAGCCACCAGAAAGCTTTATGATGCCCCCTATACGAGTTGGAGTGAATTTCCATTCACGTTGAATGAGCAAATTTTCAATGAATTTAAGGTATAAATATTCTTTTAAGCAGTATAATTATTTATATTTATGATATTTCCATATAATATTTAACCTTTGAAATACAGAGCAAGTGTGTATGGGAACACCGCTATAGCTCGAAAGTGGCTGCAAATTTTAATCTCAAAGTTCGGAAGCGGTTGTCGCATAGTTTCTCCAAAGCTAGATAGTTCAACAAGAAGCCTAGCTGGTTTCTTCAACATTTATGGGAGGATTTTCAAAGGAAATGGCTTACCGCAACCTTCTTACAGAAGAGCGAAAAAAGGAAAGAAATCTCGCGCACCCAAGAAGGGAGGCTCCTTGCACACTGGAGGTGCGATCAGCCAAGGGACAATAAAAAGAAGATTGGTTCGTAATTCATTAATTTATTTTAATTTTCAAAGTATATATATTCTGTTTATTAACTAAATTTTATGAGTTTTCAAGAAAAGAAGTTGGTGCGTCCAATAAAGCAAGATGAGTTATTCAAGGAGACTCATATTGTCAAGAAGAAGAAAGAGACGGATCAAGAAAGGTGGGTCGAGGGCCGAGCCTCGACTGTACATGTAAGTTTACACTTTTCATTAAGTATTTTGATTTACTCTTATATAAATTTTGAAATACTAATTCAATGTAATTTTTCTTATAGGGTCACTTCACAGCTGACGTGGAGGAATTCATACGCAGTCAGCCACCTAAAGAGTCGGGCGAGGTAATCCAACTTTCGGACGAGGATGCTAAAAGAATATGGATGGAGGCTGCTGGTGGTGCAAAATGGGGGAAGGTATACGGGCTTCCTACTAAGAAGTTCCATCGCTATCACTGTGGAATGCAAGGAATAGGGACTTCCTTGCAAGGCGAGAAACTTCATGGGGAGAGCCTCTCCGCTATGCGGGAGACTGTGACTAAGCTCACATCCGAGCTAGAAGCGGCCAAGGAAAGAGAAAACTTTAGAGATGCTCAGTACGTTGGCATGCAAGCTCAGTACCATGGCATGCAAGCTCAGCCCAAAGCTCTCCTAGCTTCTAGAGCTTTTCCGATTCCCCGGTCTCGCGAGTCATCATCATAGGCTCAACTTGAACATGAGTGTTCCTTCCGTCCTCCTCGTGCTAGTTCCTCCCATCCTCCCCGTGATCGTTATTCTCGTCCTCCACAAAATGACCCTTCTCATTACCGTCTTGATAATGAAGATTCATCAGACGGTGATGATAATGATATTGAATGAAACAATCCTTACTTTTATATACTTTGAACTAGACAATAGAACCGATTTTCGAATGGGCTTGTAATAAGTGTTAACTTAGTTTTGTTAGTTTAATGTGTTAGTTCTATAGAACTTTATACTTTGTTGGTTTTAATGTTGTTGTTGTGTTATTGTTGTTGTTGTTGTGTTGTTGTTGTTGTTGTTGGTTTAATTGTTGGTATTGTTGTTGTTGTTGGTTTAATTGTTGGTATTGTTGTTGTTGTTGCTTGTAATAGGAAATTTGGTATGCTGGTAGGTGGTGTAGCTGCCAAAACAGGCAGTTTCTGCCAAAATTATACCCAGAAAAGCGACCAAAGTTGGTCGCCTTTCTGCTTAAATTTTTTTTTCTGGGCAATAGTAACCAAGGTTGGTCGCTAATTAACCCAGATTTCCTAAAAAGCAACCAACTTTGGTCGCTATTCTGTGAAAAAAACAAAAATTCTTGGAATTAGCGACCAATTTTGGTCGCTTATGTATAAAAAAAATTAAATTCTATAAATTAACGACCAATTGTGGTCGCTTATGTTTTAAAAAAATTAAAAAAATTAAAAAAAAGCGACCAACTTTGGTCGCTATATTCCAGATTTAAAAATATAATATTTGGTTTACATACCAAAGTTGGTCGCTATATTTTGAATAATAATAAATTAAAAAAACCGTAATTTAAATATAGAGACCAACTTTGGTCGCTAAATTTATATTATTAAAATATTAAAGCGACCAAAGTTAGTCGCTATATTGTATACCCAGAATATTTGGTCCTTTTACCTTAGAGACCAAAGTTGGTCGCTGACCAACTTTGGTCCCTAAGGTAAAGGGACCAACAAAATAGCGACCAAGCCAGGTTGGATGCATTTTGGTCGCTTTTTCACTGTTTAGCGACCA
Organism: Nicotiana paniculata; assembly: GCA_005239505.1. NCBI lineage: Eukaryota > Viridiplantae > Streptophyta > Magnoliopsida > Solanales > Solanaceae > Nicotiana > Nicotiana paniculata. The sequence goes on from ML311279.1 coordinate 3,527, forward strand.
TCTTTGGTCGCTTTTGGTGGTCGTTTTTTCCCGAATTTTTAGTAGTGAGATAAATCGGTTGATTACATGAGTTTAATTATAAAATTTTGATAAATAAAAAGCATGTAATATTTCTCAACATAAGTTTCGTAAAAGAAACTCAATTAGCCTTTCTTTAAGTAGAGACATACTACACAAAAATGAATTAATAAAATGATACCACATCCATCAAAAGTAGGAGAGGATTCTAGTGCTCACCTGTGACAAAATTCAAAAAAAATAACCAAGTTAATATTCATTACCCTAAAGAAAAATAAATTTTACCAAATTAAGCAGAGACTAAATATTTCATACATATCCACTAAAAGTTAGACCACAATATATTTACTTTGTGAAATAATAAATCCTACTGACTTGCAATGTGTTGCTATAAAGGAGCAGTGTTATTACTAAAAATCATATCCACACTTCTTTCAAATATAACAATGGTTTCCCAAAGTGCAAATATAATTTCAGAATTATGCAAAAAAAAATATATAATCTTAAAACCCTTAGCACTATGTACTTCTACTATGTTGGCCATATTAACTTCCTCATTGATACTGGCATCACCAGCAGTGTCCAACAAAGAAGGAAGTGTGAATCGAAAATTTTGAACTCACTCCCCCTCTAAGAAATTGATTAATCTCTCCTAATTGATCAATCATATAAGTATTTATTGCAGGAAGTGAGGAAGAATAACTTTTTCCCTTGTAATAAGTTGATCAACAATAAAATAAGCAAGAGAAATATAATGTATAAAGTTATGGTCCTTGTCTTATTGAACCAATTTTGTTTCTTGTCAATCAGAGAAGGTCCGCCAAAGCATAAAAGCACATGCAAGAAATCTCTTCTTTTTTTCTTGCCAAAAATATAAACTTCACCAAGCATAATAGGAACCAATTCTTTTTAATTTAATGGGAGTATGGACCAATTTTTATAAATAGATAAACACATTCTTTGATTACCAAATATGATACCTTCTGAATTACACCATCTATAACTTTTGCATTTCAAGAAGGAAAAAAATAACCAAAAAACAAAAAGGAAAAAAGGAAGTATTGAAGGAAAGTTCCTTATATTTTCTCACAAAAATTAAGAAAATTTGACAAACAACTGAAATAAACCCTAATAACCTCAAATAAGATTCATCTTGCATTCCTCAACTTTTAAGAATACTAAATCCTTCGGTACTTCCAAAATCACCATATTCTCTATTCCATCAACACATCCTTGCACTTTTCCATAATCTTTTGCAATTATCTGCCTCATCTTACAAAGAAATCTATTGAGTATAGATAAGAGTAAGCATGAGAATGTTTCAATGAAAAAAGTGAGTTGCTAATTACAAATTGATAATGGATCAAGGGGACAATGAGATAAAAGGAGTTCCAGCAAGTGAAATGAAAAATTTAAAATATACATGAAATCAATGCTACATTAACCTATAAGCAATAAAAGGAAAAGAAGAGAAAAAATAAGCTTTTTTTGGGAAGGGGGTGGATCAATGGACAACAGAGAACCCATAAAGATGAGAAAAATATGAATGAAATAAGAGACGAACATTAATAATAAATAAACCAAATAATATTGGATACACGAGGAAAATAACACAAAGAAAGAAGATCATATCGAGTGTAGGGGAAATAGTTGAGACTTGAGACTCACCATAGATAGGTTGTTTTTTCCTAAAAGAAAACTGGAGAAAGTGATTGGTTCCCTATGGCCAGTTACTTGCGTTTGGAATTTTATGTTTACCGTAACTGTTTTCGTAATAGCAATTTTAAATGTACCATTTTTGTTAACATTCACGAGAGATGTGGGAAGCGACTTTTGATATTCTTAAAGAAGCGACTTTTAGATTTTCTAAAATAATAAATAAATAGGAAAAATAGGGTCAAAGGCAAAAAATTGAGAAAAAAGATAATTGAGTTTCTTGGTCAAATAGAGATGCCACATCATCTCTGTTTGGCCCTCCTTTATAGATATATATAGATTACAGAATTAGTCCACATATCTTCTTCTCTATTAGGTTTTGGACCAAATGGTTACAAATGTGACAAAAGTTGTAGATATATTCTTGTTTACTTCGAGATACGAGTAACAATTAAACTTGTAATGTGGTTATAAGGATACGTGATCTAATTCAGTGCCAATTGATAAATAGCTAAATAAATAAAGGAATTAAATGATTGCAATAGATCAAACTAGTGTCGTTCGTGAATTATCGACCTCGGCTTGGAATAGTGTCGAGATCGATCGTTAAGTGCCACAAGAATAATAAGAACAATATGAACAACACGAACAATATGAACAGTAAAGAGTTAATAGCGGGTTAAAGAGCAGAGTGCTTTATATTTCTCAGTAGTTGCATATGTGATAATTCGTGTGAGATAATGATGATTTACAAATGAACAGGGTTCCTCTTTATATAGTAGAGAAATCTTAAATAAGGTATAACTCTAATTTCGGAAGTAAGATACATGATTGATATCAATAACCGTTAATGGTTCTGTCAGTTCCGAGATTCTCGCCGAGATTGGTGGTCGATTGCGGATATCTCGTGATTCTGTTACTTAGGCGTCAATTTAACCCGATATCGATCCCTTAATCTTCGTGATCTTCGATCCCGGACTTACTTCGATACTAGCTCACTCTTGAGGCACACCCCCGATCTCGTAAAATCGGGTATAGTCGATTCTAACCGTATACAGATAGTCTCCGTGTTTCTAAGAATGAAATGATAAGAAACGATTTGAGCCTCGATTCCTTGATACCTTGATTATAAGCGTCGTCTCCATGATGTAATTAAGCGATGGATATGATCAAAACGTCCCATCGGTTCGGTTCCCAAAAAACCATCAATGCGTGTGAGACGCCGATCGGCCACCAGTGATACCAAACCGTCGTTTGAAACCTATAAATACCACCTCTTCTATTGATTTCAAACTTTACTTTGCTTTAAACTTCACCTTTGCTTTGATTAAATCTCACAAATTTCAAACTCTTCTTGCCTCCTTCCTATCTCCGCCAACCTTACACTTACCTTCTGCTTTTTTCACTTATGTCAATGGCTAAAACCACTAAAATGGTGCCATAGAAGGGAGGGGCCTCCTCTTCTAAGCCGGCCGACGACAAGACGCCGGTGGAGCGCGCGTTGAGGAGTGCATTCCTGGGCCGTGTAAACTGAATTCTGAGTTTAAAGTGGACAGGCCCCCTCCAGTCCCTGGTCGATGTGAGCCCGTGTCCCGTTACATTTGCTTGATATTTGAGGTGATCTCGAGCAAGTTAAAAATTACTGCAATTGGAGAAACAAAGAGGTGGTGATCCTTATCATGAGTAGGACATCACTGCTCATGAAAGAGTTTTTGAGTGTTTACACTTACCCTTTCACATTAGGGCAGTGGACCCGGTCATACTCTATTTTTGCCGCCAATATCGAGTGACCCTGGGGCAGATCTACCCTTCATTTTGACGCATCGTGATCCTGCTCAGATTCTTTTCGAGCAAAGTCGAGGGGATGCCTTTCACCCTCGACCATCTAATCAGGTTGTACAGTCCTCGGCTTTATCGAGGTGGTTTAATAAAGCTCCAGCGTCGGGCTACGAAAATATTATTCTCGAGCATAGACGAGGACAAGGACCGCGACTGGATGGGTCGGTTTGTCTGAATCAAGACCTCCGATTTGATTCTTTCTGAGAAGATGCCATTCCCCTAGGAATGAAATATGAAGCGTAAGTCCGATTTTCATCGATGGTGTTTTTTTTCTTGTTTGATTGATTTCTCTTCCCGATCTAAGTTCCATTTTGTGGTGCAGCTTCTGCTTGGTTATCGGTTCTATTCTGGATCTCGAAGGTTGGGTTCGCCAACTAGCTTCCACTTCTTCACATTTCGAGCGTTGCTGGCGAGAATTGGCCAGGGGTCGGTGGGAAGCTAAGAACCACGGTGAGTCCCTCCGTCCATGTGTTGATGCCTTTCTGCAAGAATTCCGTTCTTTATTTTTTTAACTTAGTCTTCTTTACATGTAGGCCTTGGAGAGAATGTAATCATGAGGCCACCTCCGCCTGGCAAAGAGGGGGTTCCACAGCCACCCAAAGAGAAGAAGAGACGGAGGGCTTCGCCCCCTGGTACCCCGAATCCCAGGAAGAGTAGGGCCCGAAAATCGAGGATCGACCCCTCCGCTTACCTGCCGATGTGGATCAAAAATTTCAGGAGGAGGATGAGGCAGCACAAGGTGATGAGGACTGCTTGTTGAAAGTTTCGGAGGGGGGAAGCACTTCATCTCCCGAGATTGCCGAGCCGGTGGTGGACGAGTCGGCTCAATCTCGGGTTAGGGAGATCTCGGGGGGAGATCCAAGCGGAGTCCCCAAGCCATCGGGCGGTAATAGCTCTCCTTGTTGCGTCGGAAGATCGGTGGATGTTCCCGCAGGGTCCAACTCCGAGGCCCTTCGAAGAGAGGAGAGTGTCCCAAGCGATTCTCTTAGGGAAATGAATATAGATGATTCACCGCCCGGTCCTTCATTTTTCGAAGGGCAATTCCTAGATGCTCGGGCTATAAGAACCCCTGATACGGAGCTGGCCCATGAAGGGAGCGACATATTTCGAGAGTGTTTCACCGGGATCGAGGACGGTCCCGAGCTAGACGCGTCAGTTATTTTCAACGAAGCTCAGCATTTCTTGCAACAGTTAAGTATTTTTCTTTCTTACTTATGCTCTCATCTAGTTTATATCTTTTCAAGACTATCTCCTTTCTTCGCAAGCATGCTATGGTGCTTCATCGAGAGGCATCTTTCAAATCCTAGGCAGATCTGATCCGATGCGAAGCCGAGCTCAAGAATCTCGTAAAGGAGAGGGATGACCTAAAACTCCTTTACGTTCGAAAAGAGGTGGAGATTGCGATCTTTCGAACTGAACTTACAAGAGTTCGTCAAGATCAGACCGAACTCATCGAGAAGGTAACATAATTTCTTGAAACTTTGTAAATTTTAGTTTAACTATGGCGATGAACTCTTTGATTTTGCAGCTTCAGCAGAAGGGTGAACTCGTGCTACAGCTTCGAGAAGAGGCCAAGATGAAGGAGGCTGAAACTCTAGGGTGGAGACAGCACATGAAGCGTCTTGCCTCGGAGAATGATGCACTTCGAGTCCAATTAACTTCAGCTGAGAGCCAGCTCCAGGGTGTGAAGGAGGAAATCCTGGCTCGAGTCCGGAGGAACGAGGAGGATGAAGCCGAGCTTGCCAAAGCTAAAGCTAAGTCGGAAGCGCTTGTGGCCTCTTATCAAGCTGATGCTAAGGTTGCTAGTCTTCAGGAACATGAGATCTCTGCTTCTGCTGAGATTAGATTATCATGTTCTCTCACTCATGCTAGGCAACAATCTCGAAGAGAGGCTCTCGAAGAGGTGCACGCTCGTGGTTTCGACCTATCGGCTGATATCGAGAAGGCGAAAGCTTTGCAGGATGAGGTTGCAGCCTTGCTCTCCGATGATTAAGGCTCTGTTAGCGGGTCCGAGGTTGAGGGAGACGAGGCTTCCGAAGAAGTCGCCCCCGGAGAAGTCGCTCGGGAGGAAGACGATCTTGAGGGGGCTAGCCCCGATCATAATTAGATTGTAACTCCTTTTTCTTTTTTCTTTTGTAAGGCTATGACCGGTCCCTTGTACAGTATATTCAATAATGGAAAGATTTTCTTTGATGCCTTTATGCCTTCGTAGGTTTATTTTCCTTCATTAAAAAAATTTCATTGATGTACTCCAACTCGTGATCGAAGTAACCCCTTAGGTTTTTCGTTTTTACGAGGGAAAGTCCCTGAGTTACAAGAACAAGTTCCCGAGCTTGAAACTCATTCGAGATCTTATCTCGGGGGTGGCTCGATCCAACTGACTGATGAGTTATCTTTAATAACTAAGTTCGAATGAATCTTTGAGTTTTAGGATTAAGTGAATCCTTAGGTTCCATCATAGGGTTGGTAAGTATTTTGAGCTCACCGTTATACCCTTTAGGTGAATCTGTACTTAACATTTATTCGTGCTTGGGATAACTGAACCCTTGGGTTCGAATCGAGTGAGAGCTAGGTCTCGAACTCTAACAGTATTGGCCCTTAGGCTTATTAGATCGTCCCTTAGGCTCTTTTATATTGTCCCTTAGGCTCTTTATATCGGCCCTTGGGCTCTTTAGGTTGGGAAAATTTGGCCCCTAAAAATGGCTATCATTTTTTCCTTTTCGCCTAAAAGACTTAGTGAAAACTTCTTTATGCCTTAGCATGTGTTTTTTGTACCCATTGGGTTTTTTGAGGGTTCAACGATCGGAACCCAATTTTTTCTTAACTCGCTTGTGTTAAGATATTTTGATACCTCTTGAGGTTTTTTTGAAGGTTGATATTATCGAAGCCTTTAGATTATTCGAGAACTAATTTTTATCGAAGCCTTTTTTATTTGCTTTTCTGAGGGTAGCCTTATTTAACCGATTATTTAAAGTATTTGAAGGCCTTTAGTTTATGGAGGAAGTCGGACGTCTACAAGCCTCATTATTTCAGTCGTAGCCTTTTATATGGCCGTAGCCTTCGGGTATGTCTCTTGGACTTGTTTCCCGATAACATTTCGAGCTTGTTCGAAATGTTAGTCCCCGAGTGTGATGTCATTGGCCTATATATCGAGGGGTGCCTCATTAAGGTCTTATGATTTCGAGCTTAGATAGCTCAAGTAGGTAGTCCCCGAGTTTTTGAGGTATGCTTATACTTGGCCATTGAGCCGTTCAATAGATCAAAATCGTAAGTGCATGACTTCGTATAATAGAAATTCTACTTCAAACATGAGATGTTCGAGAAAAGAGAGTGCTTCTTTGTATTATTCATACATGCGTACATGTTTTGTTGTCGGGACTTGGTTAATCTATATGGACACGGTTCATTCGACCGTTTGGCCCATTACAAAATTCTTCCTATCAAGACCCATTGATACATAACGTACGAGGGTGATGCCCCCCAGTATTCGAGGTTGATTGCAAAGAAGCCTTGGATACTGTTGAATTATCCTCAGGTAGTACATAGTTGTTGCCTCATTAAAAATCTCGCCGGAAAAACCCATTTGGGAAAAAAATCGGTCTAGGGAAAAAAGAGTGCAACGCGTACTTTAAAAAGGTCTCGATTTCTTTGATCGTATATCTTCAATAGGTTAGTTTCAAATATGTAAATGAAAAAGGAGAAAACCATACCTTAGCAATAATACCGCTTGAGGAGTGATATGCTCCAATTATTCAACAATGGCTCGTCGTTCATTGTTCCGAGCTTGTAAGATCCTTTCCTGAATATGTCGAGGATTTGATAGGGTCCTTCCCAGTTAGGACCGAGTTTCCCTTCATTACGGTTTCGAGTATTGAGGGTGACTTTTCTTAAGACTAAGTCCCCGACTTTGAAGTGTCGAAGATTGGTTCTTCTATTGTAATATCTCTCGATTTGTTGCTTTTGTGCGGCCATTCGAACGAGTGCTGCTTCTCGTCTTTCATCCAGAAATTCGAGACTTGTATTCATGTCCTCGTGGTTCGATTCCTCCATTTCATGTCGAACCCTGGCAATGGGCTCTCCGACTTCGACCGATATTAAGGCCTCGGAACCATATACTAAGGAAAATGGAGTTGTTCCGGTACTGGACTTCGATGTCGTCCGATAGGCCCATAGAACCTCGGGCAGTTTTTCTCCACTTTCCTTTGGCTTCGTTTAGCCTTTTCTTCAAGTTTTGAATGATAGTCTTATTCGTTGATTTGGCATGTCCGTTTCCACTAGAGTGATATGGCGTTGATAGTATCCTCTTTATTTTGTGGTCTTCGAGGAATTTTGTTACTTTGCTGCTGACGAACTGCTTGCCATTATCGCATACTATTTCTGCTGGTACCCTGAATCGACATGCGATGTGATCCCAAATGGAGTCGATCACTTCTTTTTCTCTAACTTTTTCGAAGGCCTGTGCTTCAACCCATTTAGAGAAATAGTGAGTCATTAATAATATGAATTTAGCTTTACCTGGGGCCAATGGCAGAGGACCGACGATGTCCATGGGGATAGGACCGAATGAAGTTGTTCATTGGGATGGTGAATCATTGGTGCAAACCTTTGACATTTGTCGCATCTTTGAACGAACTCCTTAGAGTCTTTTTCCATGCTATCCTAATAGTATCCTACTCTGATGAACTTTCGAACTAGTGACTCGGCGCCAGGATGGTTTCCGCAAGTGCCTTCGCGTATTTCTCGCAAAACATAGTCAGTATCTCCCAGTCCTAAGCATATTGCTAATGGAACATCAAGCGTCCTCTTGTATAACGTTTCGTCTTCGTCTAATGTGAATCAAGCGGCTTTAGTTCGTAAGGTCCTCGATTCTTTGGGATCCGATAGTAACTTCCCATTCTGCAAGTATTCGATGTACTTGTTTCTACAGTCCCATGTTAAGTTTGAGAGTTAATTTCCGCATGTCGCTCCTCGATTACAGATCTCGAGAGTTGGATGACAGTCCCCGAGCTGATATCGTCTTCGTCGATCGATGACCCTAAGTTGGAAAGTGCATCGACCTCAGTATTTTGTTCTTGAGGTACATGTTGTAGAGTCCACTCTTTGAAGTGGTGCGAGGTGACCTGCAATTTGTCTAAGTACCTTTGCCTCCAGTCCTCTCGAACTCCGAAGGTTCCGTTTACTTGGTTAACTACCAGTAGGGAGTCACATTTAGCTTCGATGACTTCGAATCCCAATCTCTTAGCTAATTGAACTGCAATCATAACCTCATACTCGACATCATTGTTAGTCAATTTGGCAGTTTTAATTGATTATCTAATAGCATTTCCCATAGGCGATTTTAAAATAATGCTGAGCCCGGACCCTTTCACATTAGAAGCTCCATCCGTGAAGAGGGTCCATATCCCCGATGATATACCTGATTTAAGTAGAAGTTCCATTTCCACTTCGGGTACGAGGGTTGGCAAAAACTTAGCCACGAATTCTTCCAAAATTTGAGACTTGATGGCTATTCGGGGTTGATATTCGATATCATACCCGCCAAGTTCAACGACCCATTTGGCCAATCGACCCGATAGCTCGGGCTTGTGCAAAACATTTCGAAAGGGATAGGTGGGGATTACACATGTGACACTGAAAATATGGCTTTAATTTTCTAGATGCGCTTATTAATGCAAGTGCCAATTTTTCTAAATGTGGATACCTAGTTTCGGCATCCCCTAAAGTTCAGTTTACGTAATAAACTGGAAATTGCGTACCTTTTTCTTCTCGAACTAATACACCACTTACCGTTATCTCGGACACTTCCAAGTATAGGTATAGCTTCTCATATGTTTTTGGGGTGTGGAGCAAAGGTGGGCCCGATAGGTATCATTTCAATTCCTCCAATGCTTGCTGACATTCCGGGGTCCATGTAAAATCATTTTTCTTTTTGAGCAAGGAAAAGAACCTGTGGCTCCAATCTTATGACCTCGAAATGAACCGGCCTAAGGTAGTTATCCGTTCGATTAGCCTCCGAACGGCTTTCACGTTGTCCACGACGGTGATGTCATCGATGGCCTTAATCTTATCGGGATTGATCTCGATTCCCCGATATGACACCATAAAGCCAAGGAATTTTCTCGAGCTTACCCCAAAAGAACACTTTTCGAGGTTAAGCTTCATGTTGTATTTCCTCAAGACTTCAAATGTCTCCTGCAAATGAGTCAAATGGTCCTTTGCATGCAGTGACTTAACTAACATATCGTCAATGTAGAATTCCATTGATTTCCCTATCTGTTCTCGCACATCTTGTTAACTAGGCGTTGATATGTAGCTCCCGCATTTTTTAGCCCGAAGGGCATTACATTATAGCAGCAAGTTCCATACTTAGTGATAAAAGAAGTTTTTTCCTGGTCTACTAGGTCCATCTGGATTTGGTTGTACCCAGAACAGGCGTCGAGAAAAGTAAGTATCCCGTGGACGGCCGTGGCATCAATCATTTGATCGATGTTAGGCAAAGGAAAAGAGTCTTTTGGACATGCTTTATTCAGGTCCTTATAATCTACACACATTCTAAGTTTGTTCCCCCTTTTGGGGGACTGCGACTACGTTGGCTAACCACTCGGGATATTTTACTTCCCGAATGGACCCTATTTTAAGAAGTTTGGTTACCTCCTCCTTTATGAAGGCATGCTTCACCTCGGACCGAGGCCTTCTCTTTTGCTTTATCAATCTGAACTTGGGATCCAGACTCAACCGATAAGTTGTTGTCTCAGGCGGGATTCCTGTCATGTCTAAATGGGACCATGCAAAGCAATCCATGTTATCAATAAGAAATTGAATGAATTTTTTCCTGAGCTCGGGGGTTAACCCCGTTCCCAGGTATACCTTTCATTCGGGTAGATACTCGATCAGTATCACCTGTTCCAGCTCCTCGATCGTTGATTTGGTTGCATCCGATTCTTCGGGAACGACGAAAGTTCGGGGAGTGAGAAAATCCTCTTCTTCTTCTCCAGTCACCCATTTATCTGATTCGGTCGAGGCTGGGGACGATCATTGCTATTTAGCCGCTTGCTTATCTTTGGTGCTCGACTTTTCTGAGGTCGAAGGCGCTGGTATCGGCGTCACCTCGTCGACCACAAACATTTCCTTTGCAGCGTATAGTTCCCTATAAAGTGTTTTCACACCATCCACTGTTGGGAACTTCATCATTTGGTGAAGGGTCGACGGTACTGCCCTCATGTTGTAGATCCATGGCCTTCCGAGCAGTGCATTGTATCTCATGTCGCCTTCGATGACATAAAATTTCGTGTCTTGGATGGTCCCGACCATGTTCACGGGTAGTGTTATCTCCCATTTCGTTGTTTCACTAGCACTATTGAAGCCGTTTAGGACTCGAGATGCAGGTACAATCTGGTCTAACAGGCCGAGCAGCTCTACGACCCTCGATCTGATTATGTTTGCGAACTACCTAGATCCACGAGGACACGTTTAACTTGAATTTTATTTAGCAAAATAGAAATTACCAGGGAGTCATTGTGCGGCTGAGAGAGGACTTCCATTTCCTTGTTGTTGAACGTTAGAGTGCCTTCGGGCACATAGTCCCGAGTTCGTTTCTCTCTTGTGATTGATACTTTGGTGCGTTTGGATATAGGGCCTTATGGGATGTCGACCCCGCCAATGATCATGTGGATAACATGCTGAGGTTTTTCTTGCTCGTTCTTTCTGTTGGCGTCTCTCTCCCCGAAGTGATTTTTGGCTCGATCACTGAGGAATTCCCGAAGATGGCCACCGAGATACTTCCCCTCTTAACTGCCTGCAGTCTTCTGTCCTATGACCATGTGTGCCATGATATTTGCAAACTAGATTCTGATTTCTTTAAGAAGGATCGGTTTGTATAGGTCTGGGCCACCTAGTGTCTTTGATCCTTCCGATGGCCGATACAATCCTCGACGCATCGACACTAAAATTGTACTCCGATAATCGGGTTGCTTCTGTGGGATCATCATATTTGTCGAAACCAGTTTTTCTCATGAGTCCCCGAGAGTTTTTCCCTCGGTCACCCCTTCGATCATTTCGGGCGGGATCGCGTCCCGGATGGTTGTTCCTTCTATCTGAAACATATGGTTGATACCGATCTTTATTCGGCCTCGATTCTCTGTCAACATCTCTTTGATTTTTACCTGTCGACCGGTTAGGATGCACTGAACTTGAGGGGGCTCCCAGTTGGTCGTCCTTGACTCTAATCTTCGACTGATATGATATCGGTTGTGAACATCTGATCAAAGCACGGCCAGGTACTCTATTAAATTCTGCTTCAGTTGGCGTGATGTGATCGAACTTCGCTCTTTTAATCCCTGGGTGAAAGCTTGAACAGCCCAATCGTCGGTAACTGGTGGTAATTCCATACATTCCATTTGGAATCGAGATACGAACTCTCTTAGCATCTCGTTATCCCTCTGCTTCACTTTGAAGAGATCTGATTTTCTCGATGCAACCTTTATTGCACCACCGTGTGCTTTTACAAATGAATCTTTTGACATGGCAAATGAATCGATAGAATTTGGCGACAAGTTGTGATACCAAATCATAGCTCCCTTCGACAGGGTTTCTCCGAACTTCTTTAGCAATATTGACTTGATTTCATCATCTTCCAAATCATTTCCTTTTATGGAACACATATAAGAGGTAACGTGCTCATTGGGGTCCGAGGTCCCGTTGTATTTAGGTATATCGGACATCCTGAACTTCTTTGGGATGGGCTTCAGAGCCGCACTTGGGGGGATTGGGTTTTGCACAAACTTTTTAGAGTCCATTCCTTTTAAGATCGGTGGTGCCCCCGGTATCTTATCAACTCGTGAGTTATAGGTTTCCACCTTCTTATCGTTGGCCTTGATTTTATTCTCTCCCGGTTCAATTCTCTTACCTCAAGCATTCTCATTATAGCAGGGCCCGTTGTCGAAGTATTGTCACATGACCTTCAGGCACTGGCTCGGTACGGCGAGTAGCCTCTTGTTCGACCCTATTCGGTGCCACGTGCTGATTTTGCAACTGAGCAATGGAGTTCTGTTGAGCTTGCAGCATTTCAAATATAACTTGGAGACTGACACCTTCATCTCCTCCGCCCTGAGTACCTCGACCGTCAGTTCGACCCTCTATGTGTACGCTTCCATCGGGGTCCCCGCCTAAATCCGCATTCGGAGCAACATGCGAACTGACATCGACCGGGTTGACGGGTGGCTCTCCTCCGAGGCCAGCTTATGGCACCTCGATTCCCGGAGCGATAATATTCTCGTTCTCTCCGTGGAGTCCGAGACCGTTGTCACCATGTGTAGCTGTGTTTTGTGAGTTTGACATGATTTATGCTGAAAACAAAATTCTTGACAAGAAACAAGCATAAAATAGTGTGTTGTGTCAGAATTAGCACTAAACAATCACTATTATCCTTAGCCCCACGATGGGCGCTAAACTGTTTACCTCGAGATACGAGTAACAATTAAACTTGTAATGTGGTTATAAGAATACGTGATCTAATTCAATGCCAATTGATAAATAGCTAAATAAATAAAGGAATTAAATGGTTGTAATAGATCAAACCAGTGTTGTTCGTGAATTATCGACCTCGTCTTGGAATAGTGTCGAGATCGATCATTAAGTGCCACAAGAATAATAAGAACAATATGAACAATAAAGAGTTAAGAGCGGGTTAAAGAGCAGAGTGCTTTGTATTTCTCAGTAGTTGTGTATGTGACAATTCGTCTGAGATAATGATGATTTACAAATGAACAAGATTCCTCTTTATATAGTAGAGGAATCCTAAATAAGGTATAACTCAAGGTGGCCACGTTCTCTGCAATAGAATTAGATGGATCGAATGGCACTGAGTGAACTACAGAAGTAATGGGTGCATTCCTTGTTGTCCATCCTGAATTCTGTGCCATTTTATCAAGTAAGATTTGACTTTCTCTCCACGTTTTGCTCAAGAATGCTCAACCAGCCGAAACATCAACATTTGCTTTAACAGTATTATCCAAACCCATATAAAATGCTGCCCCAACATTTTCTCTGGAATACCGTGATATGGACAGATAACCAGCATCCCCTTAAATCGTTCCCATGTCTCTTGCAGTGTTTCAACTGGTTTCTGTCTGAAGCTCAAGATTTCATCAATTTGTTGAGCAGTCTTGTTGGGTGGATGAAACTTGTTCACGAACTGTTTGACTAACTCCTCCCATGTGGTAATGGAATTGATGGGGAGTGAGTTTAGCCAAGTCTGGGCAGCGCCAGTCACTGAGAATGGAAACAACAACAGTTTTATTGCCTCCTGAGTGACGTTTGGCTGCCTCTGTGTTTTGCAAATTGACAGGAAGTTTTTCAAATGCTGCTGGGGGTCTTTGATGTATGAGCCTGAGAATAGTCCCTTGTTCTGCACTAAGTGCAGCATATTGTTTTTTATCCCCTTTTAAAGTTATTTTCAAATTTTAGAAAATAAATGCTAACACCGAAAGTAGATATGTAAGCATGTGCTTCAAGCTAAGGTCTATTTCGCTATAACCATTGTCAAATGCTATTGCCATGGTCTCTAAGTCATGAAAAGAAAATACATAATATGAATCCATATTCTTAACGGTTAGATAAGTTTCTCTTTATGAAAGGAAATAGAAGGACTGCGGCTACATAAAATGGAACCAATTCGACAAGTTGCAAATGAAATTCATAGAATAGTTTTTGTACAGAGAACATGAGTCATGTGCCTAGTTAACTTCATTATCATATATAAGGTAACAAATGGATCAAAAAGCTGGACATGGCTTCTAGATGCAAGTATTTAAGAAAACACAATAACCCAAATGATAAAACTGACTCTTAATCATACCACTAACGTGTAAATATGCAAGCCAAAGAAATGCAGTCAAGAAGTAAACATTTTAAGGTTATTTAGTCCAAAGCTACATTCTTAAATACATGGTATCTAACATGTGGAAAAAGAAAAGAGACCTAAAATACTTTGTAATTCTGTGTGGCTATTATAAAAATGATCGAAAAGTTATGAGATCTAAATGATACAAATAAAATCTTAATACAAAACAAGTTTATGTTAGTCTAACTTAAAATAAACAGATATAACTAACATTAACACGCTGTAATTCATGAACATCTTTACTTAACACATGATTTCCAGCAATTCCAATTTATTTTTTCTTTTCAAAATTTAGTACCTTATCAAGTCAATCTAAAGTGCTTTTTAAACTTTTAGCCGCGCAATGCAAACAGAAAAAATACCAATTTGTATATATAGCTTAACCAATCAAAGAAAACATACAAAAATAACGAAAAATAATGACCTAAGATTGTTCAACATGATAATGAGAAAAAGTCTATTAAGACTCAATAAAAGTCTCACTTTGCATTACATCTCAAACAAAGTAGAAACAATTCTATATACAGATTTTTAAAACACACAAACAAACATTTCAGATCTTCAAATACAAGAAAATCGAGAAGAAAGATTTCGAAGTTACTGACCTTTTTGTGAGCAGTGAACGGGGCGCTCGTCAAAAACTATTCCCACGAACTCGTCAACTCAGGTTTGTTTTAGAAAATATTTTAAAGTAATAGCTTTGCCAAAAAAAAACCAGATATATATTTAGAGAAAATTAAGCAGTGGGTTAAGGAAAAGAGGCGGCTGATTTTAGGGGGGGTAAAGGGCGGCTCAAGCTTCTCCTTTAGGGTGGAAGTGAGTGACTGAACCTTCAGTTTTTGGAGCAAAATAGGGCTGAAACCTAAAGTTCAAAAATGGTGGCCGCTCGCCTATTCCCCCTCCTAAAGCTTTACAAACGCTGATATTTATAGGTGCGAATTAGGGCATTTTTTGGAGGAAATTTCAGTGATTTTTAATTTCAAAATTTTAAAACGGCACTGTTACTGTTCTGCCGCTGCCAACGAGAGTGGCTGGAAGTTTCACCAAAATGGTGTGACACAATATCTGCCATGGGAGGTCAAGGTAAGGAAGATTATGTGAATTGGGAAAAGACAATATGAATTGGGAAGACAAAAAGTTTATCTAATAAAAGAGATAGCTTTTGGATACATTTAATGAGTGGTACAAAATCCAATTGCCCTGAAAAGAAGGACAATTGGGATTCATGCTTTTTAATTTTATAGCTCATATTTTAATTTACAATCAACTAACTCAAAAATAATAGGCTAAAATTCAACATCCAACTCCAATAGGTTCTCAAAATTACTATTTAATTTTTAAAAAGGATTCCTCAAGCATTTAACTTAATATTCGAATCAGTAATTGTGACTCAACTATTAGTTCAACAAACAAAATCCATTTGGCTGGCGAAAAATAGATTTTTAATAAGTTTAAACATGTGGGTTTAAATTTCGAATTTGATTCTGAGAGAAATTTGGAGTGGGTGTTACTTAGACTTGTTAGAAATAGTATAAGGAGATTGTATATAAAATTTGAAGTCATTTCATGGAGATTTGGACTGGTTTTGAACAAGATTGCAACTGAAAATCGTGGAAGAAGTTCGTCTACAGACGCTTGTATAAATGTGTATAAAAGTGTATAATAGTGTATAAGATGTGTTTATACACTCATATACACTATTATACAAGATTATACATACTTATACAAAAAAACTCACTTCGTCTTCTTCCTTGCGTCTTCTCTGAAATTTAATTCAAATCTTGCTCAAATCACTTCAAATTTAAATTGTGAACTTCTTTTGATATTTTCAATCAATTGGAACAACACCCAATCCCAAAAACTAACAAAAAAAAACATTTTTCAAAGCAAAGCTTTGAATGGTCTTTAATGGTGGACTTCTACTCTTCAATTTTCTTACATTGCAACCAGGCGACACAAGAGGAGAAGCAGAAAATATACAGTCCCTTGAAACATATGTCGAGGATGTGAGAAGAAGAGAGCGAAAGCAATGTTGTAAGAACACAAATTTAATTCCATAGCTTTTAGAAGCAATGGTTGTAAGAACACATATTTTGAACTTGCTAGTGCTTTCAAAATTTGTACAATATGAGCTACGATGGGTAAACCTTAAAAACATGAGCTATTTTTTGTTATGGTGTGAAGTCACGTGTATTTTCTTGTAATTCTTTCTAAAAAGAATAGTCTAGAACAAAAATAAAAATAAAAGATAAGGCCTTGTTGGTCACTTGATCACTGAGCAGATTGGGCCTGTCTTTAGGCAAATTGGGCTGATTTGAGTCCTAATTTGCAGGCTAGTTTGGCCGAAATTTGAGCCTAGAATGCTCAACATTTTCCTTCTTCCTTGTATATTTCTTTAGGCTTCAATTTAGATTTAAAATAATTTTATTAGCTATGTTATATATACTACATAATATTAATATTACTCAAACTATTTTGTGCCTTAAAATAATTTAATAGCTAAAATTTGCTAAATAACCTACATTAGTTGTGAATAAGAGTAGATATTTTAAAGTATTGAAATAAATATTACTATTTGTTAAATAAAAGAATGTGATATAATTTTTGCAAAAGACGATAAAAATGATATTGAAATAAAAGTAATAACAACAAAAATAATAATACTAATAATAATACTAATAATAATAATAATAATAATAATAATAATAATAATAATAATAATAATAATAATAATAATAATAATAGTGTAGTAGTAGTAATAACAACATTAATAATACTAGTAATAGTGATATTAAGTAAATAATAATAGTTAGGTCTAGTTTGTGCTAAAAATGATAAAATAATTATTCTTACATTATTAGTGAAATTAGAAGCTTAAAGAAATAGTTTGGAAGAAAGGAGGGACAAAATTGGATGTCAACAGTGTCAATATAAGAGATCAAAAGATGCTTAACAAATTAGATATTTGGATGACAATGCAATATCACTTTAATTCAGTCTAGTCGATCTTCTTGATTTTTCTTATTTCTCTTGTAATGATTGATTTTCTTTTTCACAGTGATATATTTCTTATTAGCCATTGTTTTTACAATTTTTGCATACAAAATGATTCAATGAGATGAAAGTGAACATACCGTAGCTTCCAAACAAACCACGAGGGGAAACAATATGTTTGACTAATTGTTTGTGATTTACATACCCAAAAGAAAAAAGATAATTAAGGACTTGGACAAGACACACATGAAAATAAAAATTATAACGTTTTATACACGTTAGTATCGAATTTTTATATTATCAAGTCACCTAAAAAATTATATATGTAATTGCATGTTATAAGTAGAGTTTAGTAACCTAGTACAACATATTAAATAAGAGAGAGAGAGAGCAAAAACTCTTATAGTGTAAGTGTATATATATATTGCCCTAATCAACATGAATATCTGACACTGGTTGGTGGTCGGAATTTGGTTTCTCTTCCAACCCAAGCAAAGAACAACAAGAAAATATCCAAGTGCCTGTCCAATTCTGTGTATGGTTTTCCTGTCTTCAAAATCCAACAAAGGACGATTCATAGTGGTCCAATTTCTGAGATTCAGTACCAGTGTTCCAGAACCATCAATTTATGATTGTATGTCCTATACGATCTTCCTTTTTCATCCAAGTCAAAAAAATCCATCTAGTGTTTTGTTGTTTGTACTTGTCACTTATGATCGATGTTCTCTAGTCAAAAAGAAGGAATTCTAGCCAGTTACTGTAACAAATTCCTTTCCCCTTGTATTCAAAAGATACCTTTCTCCTATTCATACTGGGGGTTTTGCTGCACACATCAGTACAAGAGCTTGAAAGAAGCAAACTTGCTTCATTGTTAGTCAAAATCCATATAACCATGAATTTACAACAATGAGAAAATACTTAAACTAATAACTGTTTTCCTAAGCTTCTTCAAAATGGTTGGACTATCTATACTTCTAAGAAAATTGGTGCTGCAGCAACAAGTCCCCCCAACACAGATTTCAAGGGTCAGCAAGTGGTAGTTTATATGAAGTATGAAATCTTCTGCCTCTATGCTTTTACCAATCACACAGATGGGAAATACTTGTTTAGATTGAAAGGGAGGGTGTAGAATTCCTCACTTCTTGGGTCAGTCTTGAAGGACTTGAACTTGTCCCACCAGTGCTTGCCTCTGTCCTTTCTTGTCTGGCCATCCTTTTTGTGCATCGTGTTGTCCAGGAAATAAGCCACAACACCCGCCACAAAAGCTTTCGATTGAAAGGGCACATTGACCATGTCGTTGAACTGAACAATAACAAACCGCAAAAGCTCTTACTACATGACTAGAATGCAACATACATCAAATGTTAAGACATATTTTTAGATGCCAATTTGCCATACCCATCTTGCATGTGTGTGAACAGGTCCATAACCAGCAACGACAGTATACTCATTGAAGTACTGTGGGACGGACAAACCCAGGAAGACAGAGAAACCTAGTATAAACTTGGTGCGCAAGCTATTAAGATTGCAGAACTGAAGGAAGCCTATGCCTCCGGCGCCTGCAAAGAATGAACATTCGCAATTCACAAACTATGAATAACATGAAAGGCTTTGCCGGTGCGCAAGTACTTGCCTTACGTGTATACGTACCTACATAGGCGAAGAAAAGGCAGTATAAAGCACCTACAATGGGTGATGGAATTGAAGCAAAGACTGCTCCAAATTTCCCTGATGATAATAGTGTTGTCAAGACAAATCCTCATAGCGTGGAGGAACCAAATATCAAGATAATCCACAAGAATTTTTTGATAAAATTGTTAGAGAAGTGATTTACCGAGAATTGAGAAGAAAATCATGAACCCAGCTGATATCTGAACAACTCTTCTACTGCCAACACGTGTCAGTGCTAAAAGACCAGCATTCTCCCTGAGGTATGAGAGAAAAGTGAGGGCTTAGTCAACTAGTGTATGAGAGACTATCGAGCTGCAGAAGGTTTTTGTCTGTACTTACACAGATACAGAAGATCCATTCCCAGTGCCAAACAGTCCTGATAGTAAAATTCCAACTCCCTGAGGTAAAAGCAGAATGTTTCAAAATTAACGAGAGCAAGAAAGTTCATCAGATGAAGAAATTTAGAGTGAAGGTAGCAAGGGGTAGAAGAAGGGATAGCAAACAATCAATACTTCTCATGAACCTCGTTTTCAAGAAAAATACATGTCTTCCTTTCTAATCTCAAATCTACCTCCACTCTAAAAGTGAATACAACACCAAATGACCTTTTTTACCTCTTCCCATGATGTTGTATTATTCAATGGGAACGATGGGAAGGCTGCGTATGATATGTGTCAAGCCCAGTCTCCCCCTACCCCAACTAGTCTGGGAACACTTCATGAACTGTGTAAGCACTTTTTACTTTTCGGCTGTCCTTCTAGACCCTTGCTTTCTTTCAATTAAACTTCTGGATTAATGAGTGTTAGAAGTATGTATTATGATATATCACAACAACTAGAGTGAAAGTTTAACGGGAGAAAATTCACGCATCATTGGCATGTACTGCCTCCGGTTCACAATAAGTGACCAGTTTCCTTTTTTATTTTGGTCCAAAATAAGTGTCCAGTTATGTTATCAAGAAAGAATTCAATTTGTTTTTACAAAATAACTCCTATGTACATATCCCTAAAAAGTTTTCTTACTCCTCACATTAAATGTTTAATTAGGGGTAGTTTAGTCATAATAGGTATTTTTATATAGAATTTAGTATTTTCTTAATGGGCGTGCTAAAAACAAATTGGTCACTTATTGTGAACCGGAGGGAGTAATACTTAATTTCTGTGTCTCATTCTCCAAAATAAAAAGTCCTTAGCAAAATGAAAGGCAGAAAACAAAAGATAGAGAGTGGAGAAGAAGAATATTTCCAGAAAACACATCACGTAGCAACAGAGACAATTACTGAGTTCCGATACTTTAGATAGGAACGCAGGGAACTGGGAAGTTTCAGTCCCTTAACGTCATAAAGTATGATATCCGCTATCTAAAGAAATATTATATCTGCCGCGTATCGTCACGCCCAATGTGGATCCGATGCGAAATATCAGTTACAAAATTTACTAAAATTGACATTAGATTCAAAATAAATGTACAAAGGGTTGATCCAGAATAGACATGTAGGGTTGCAGCCTTGTGGTTGAGTGGACACAGATTTTGACTAGTATAATGAGAAGAAAGTCCTGGAGTTGGGTGTCGGGGTTACCCAAAACAATTAATAATTCTTGTGCATGTGGAAAATGGTGATACTGGAGGAGTCAATGACGTTCCAATTTGTGTAGTTTTCCTAATCTATTTTCCTACTTCACATAAACCTCCCTAAAGATCCTATGCATTTGATTCTGAGTAAAGCTCCACTTCAATGAAATCCAACAGAACTTTCTGTTTTACTTTTCTTTGCTTACTTTACAAGAGGGTGGGGAGGAGATTCTAGTGAAGAAAACCTGTTTACCTGCCAACCAACACCACGGCTAAGTATGGATGGTGGCAAGGGAGTGGCACTTGCATATCTTGCAACTGCAATGAAAGCACCAGTGGACTGAAAACACCAAAGCCGCAAGCATGAAAGGAAGTTAGTTCAAGGTCAATCTCTTTCAGAGCATAGAAGTATCTTTTTCTTCAAAAAGTGACTAAAAAGGAAAGTGTTGAATCGCACAATAATTGAAAAGGACGCAAACAGGTGAGAGTACAAAAAGGGGTAGCACAAAGAAAGAGAAGTAGATAAAGGTAAGAAGCACAGATAATCTGAAACAACAATCGGACGTGTCATAATACCAATTACCAATGTAGCCAGATATAAGACAAACAAGATCATAGTGGAATTAGCAATAGAAAACAACAAAAGGAGCAACCTGAACCTAAAATTTTTGCAAAACCTGCCAAACTAAGATAATAAAATATTCACAATATTCAAAAGCTCTGACGGGTGAACCAACCTCTACAAGAGAAACAAAAGTAGCCATCATCATAGCAAAAGCTTCACCAGCATCGAATGAAGGAGGTCCCCATTGGAAGGGGTAAGGAATACTAATCCTGCAGATCCAAACCAGCAAGGAAAAAGAGAAAATCATTAAGAATACAAATTATAGGTTACCCTGTAAGTTCATAGACATATTTTCCTAATGGACTAACAGAACGTATTAAGAACACTACTGAACTAACCAAATAACTTCATGCGAGTAATAAGCAGAATGAAATGTTTTTCAAACAATACGCATCCCATGTTACAATCATAAGACCATTAGTAAAAAAATGTGAAAGGGAGAACATAAAGTAATTTTGTTAGGTTCCTAGAGAGTAGAAACGGAAATATTCAAAAAATTGACCATCCATCTATGCAGTTGACAACATGAGAATCAGATAGGTTACTTTGGGACACCCATCAGTCTTTATAAGCTTGTGCTTACTTTTCCTAATCTGTAGCAGCATCGTCATACCAGTTATGCACGTGGCAATAAAAAACCAGCACAAGCAGTTAATCAATTGTGACTAAATTGATGGTGAAAGAAAAGGCACAATTGATCATCCCATGCGAGCCTCTCTACCTTCCCAAGGTAGGGGTAAGGGTGTGTATGCTCTCCCTACTTGTGGTATTACACTGGGTTTTTTGTTGTTGTTTGATCATCCCATGTGAATTCATATAGCTCAAATACCTAGAGACCTGTCTCTCTTATTCTCTTCTTGTTTTCCATTTCAATAAAATAAGGCAAGGTCAGTTTAATGGATAAGTACACACCAACTTCCAGACTCTTCCGGAACTTTTGCCTATAGAAGCTACTTTTTTATCTTTATTAGTAGGAATTGCTAACAGGAGCTACTAGGGTTAATAACTTTTAGAGAGTGCAAAAAGAACAAGCCACATTACCCTAGATTTCTTAAAATCTAAGAGTTAAGAGTGGAAAAACTATGGCCTATTTCATATGTCAAAACAAAGCGTCATTATGTTGAAGTTTGTAATGTCATATAGGTTACTGGAAACTACTCCTATGTCCCAATATAAGCATCCTAGTTTCCTCCTTATGCTGTGCCAACTTGTGCCACTTCCCTAGAACACAACTTTTACAGCATACTGCAGAATCCTTTTCATTTCTATGTCTGCAATAGATTATAAGGTTACAGGTTTTACCAAGGAGTTTTGCTTTATCAATAATCTTGGACCGACATATATAAAAATACGAAAAAATTTCCGTACATGAGACCCATGCCAGTAATATTAGGAAATTGGAAAGGAGAAGGAGAGAAAAGCACTTGCCATGGAGCACCATTAATGAGTCCAGCACGATCAGTTCTGCAGCTTGCTTGTGTCTTTGGTGGCTTTCCATTGTAAGCCCCACCAACAGTGAGTAGGTGTGCATAAATCCACACAATGGCCACCGTGAAAATAACAGCAAAACGATCAAAGATACTCTTCCCTGGGCGTATCAAATGGGCCAAATACTGCAATAACCAGCATTATCAAGAATGCACAACTTATATCTCAAAAGCAAAAACAAAAACAAAAAATGTGTAACTCATATCCTATGATGTCTTGCTCGTAAAATAATGTTTAAGAAGAATGTATGATTTCTAGACAAAGCATTCCACCTGAGAGAAAATGACTAAAAGGACTAGCTCTGGCAACCCAACTTCAACACATTTGGCAACCTAAACAAAGATGAAGTAAATTCAACAATCATCATTGAATGAATATTGTAATGCAAGAAAAGTGTAGCGAGTTTCTACTTACCCCAGGAAAACCAAACTCATAAAGCCCAAAGCCAACAAGAGAAACCAAAGGAACAGCTGAAAGAGGGCTCAATAACCTAAGAATCCACGGGAAGTAAAATGCAAATCAGAGTTAGTATATTGTACGAAAGAGTCGACATAACTGAGCAGACCTCAAACAACAAAATGTGATCCTTAAAGCAATTACTTGATCATTAGTATAGCATAACAATATCCGAGAGCAGATAAGTATACGCTTAATTAATGGTACAGAGCCAGGTGTTATATGAGAAGCCCAGTTCAAATGTAGGGAGAAATCTTGTGATACAACAAACCTTGTAACATTGCGCCAGAGACCACTGAAGCCAAGGACAATCTGAAGGGTCGAAGCAACAATAAGTGCACCTTGGGTGGCCCGCATTATCTTCTTGAACCTCTGATGAATCATAGAAAATATCAACAAAAGTTAAGATCCAATATCACCAACATGCAATGGATGACTCCCTCTGTGTATCTGCGTCTCTAAACATCTTCCTGACCATTAGGGAAGTTAAAGGAATGTGCACTGACATGAATCATCAAGTGGAAAGTGAATTAATTGTGCGTCAGTTTCTTTTGACACTTAATGATATTTAAATTTGTTTCTCAAAATGATTTTATGGAAAGTTGCCGTTAATGTTTGGATTTGGTTTTTTGAAAATACTGGTGGCACTTGGATTTGTAATTCAAAATTTTTAAAGTTATGATTTTCATTCAAAATTTGAAGATATATCATTAAAACCTTAAAAACACTGTAGACACTTTCATATTGTTAAAATTATGAGAAAAGTCGATTAAACATATTTTCAAACAGTCAAAAGGTAACAAAAAATGGTTGTTCGACCATCCGGACCATATAAAGGAGAAAGAAGAGAAAGGCAGGAGGGGTTGTGGCATGATGTCTGAACAGCCAGTATGTATAGAAAATGGTTTAGAACTGGGGGACGTAAATGACCCAAGAGGAAAAACAAGGAAAGTTGTAATACAATCTCTAAAATATCAAAATGGGTTTTGGGGGCTGGTCTTCTAGTGGAAATTACTCTTCCAAAAGCAATTAAGTTTGCTTGGTTTTAGAACCAAATACCCCTTTTCTGGTTCCAAAAATAATGGAGATTAGTTTTGAGTTTGGTTTCAAAATTGAGCAGCCCATTAGCTATAATTGGTTTTCCAATATCCTAATTAAATGAGAATAAAAACTGTTAAACTGCTAATCCCATGTATTCACCAAGTAACTCCATGGAAAAGCTATATAGATTGGTCAACCTAAGGATTTTCTTCTCTCTATATTTAGTTACCACCGACCCGAGCCTATGTTGCTTTTTCAATTTACATCTATGAGCGAGGATTCCTCTATCTCTTGCTCGCCTCAATCATCTGCCTTTGACATTCGACCAATAAGATCACTAGATGATCTAAAGAATAGAAGAGAAAATGACTCAGTATATGAAGACACCAACCGATATGGGGTCTTCATCACTCCATCGTCCAGAAAGGATAATCGAGATTGTAGGTGCAACAAAGGTATAAGACCCTCCAATCACAGCAGGCAGTCTGGTCCCAAAGATAGACTGCAACAAGGTATTTAGCCCAGCAACAAATAGCAATGTCTGAATAACTTGGGCTTTTTCCTCCTGCAAAAAGGGCAGGTAAGCTTTCAGTTAAAATCAATAACAATACTTGAGGTGAAGATAAATTCATATCTTAAGTAGTTAAGTAGTTCAAAGTGTGTAGAAGCATCACATTTCCACCTCCCATTTGGGGAACCAGAGCTGTAGGAATGATAACCGTGGTACCAAGCATAACAAGATAATGTTGAAATCCAAGAAGAACAGCCTCAGCTGCATTCCACCAATTACACAAAATCAGCCACAGCCCACATGGTGAAAACAATTTTAGAAACATTTAACTTCACCCAGTACAGAACACTCTATTCAATAGCAGTAACAGGAAAATAAGTAGTAATTACTTTGAAGAGTAAATATTATGTCGGCCACCAAAATAATAATTTATACGGTCAGCTCTCGAGCCATTAATCTACTTGCCAGAATTGTTACTCGTTCGCCTCAGCCAAAATAGGAAGAGATAGAAATAAACGAATAATAATAATGTGTAGACTTACGCCAAGGGGGAGGGCTAGTAAGGCAATAAGAAACATAGGGAAGTTGATCCTTTGGTGGATGTGGCACTGGTTCACTTTCCTTTGCTGCTGGAGCTGCTCCTCCTCCTCCACCTCCTGCCATTTTCTTTCTATTTTTTGCTCTAAACTTTTCTTCTTGAGCAGTTCAAATTTCAAAACCCCAAATCTGCACACACACCCAGAATCACAAATCTCACAGAAACTGAGGGGGAAAATGCTGGAATAAAGAAACCAAAAAAGAAGTCGCAAAAAGACTGATAAGTACCAAGAGAGCAAGACTGAAGAAAAGTTTATTAGTATAAACTGTACCAAATAAAATAAAGAACGTTGAAGAAAATCAAATCAAATGTGAATTGAAGGAGTAGTTATCGCAACCAAACTATTTATACCAGGAAAAAACCAATTACTCTACCTTGTTCTAATAAATTTAAACCTGAAGTGAAACTGGTAGTGTAGAAATTGAAATGTCGAGACTATTTCTAATTCATTTGAATGGAAAAATGATATTCAAATACTATTATTATAAACAGAATTTTCAAAGAAACTGGTTGAAAGATGAGATTCAAGTTGTATTAATAATTGGAAATACAGTATATTAAATTTGTGTTTGGTTTAAAACTACACAAAATTCTTATTTACAATTATACATGTTGGCTGTTGTATCACAATAGCGCTTCCAAGCGGGTAGTGAGTCCTAAGTCAGAGGGGAGCAGGTCGCTGTTTTGTCGCAACAGCTATTGGGATTGGTCGAGTTCCAGCGGGGATCGGTGTCCTCTAATCACCACGACGAGGCTGGTCCCTCTTGGGATTCATTCACTTGCATTCCTGCTAGCACTACAAAAAGCTCCGGTCTTAACGCCCCTAGATCGAGCCCTGGAAGTCCTCTCCTCGCGGCTCCCTGCGCCCCGACCACCCATCTCTTCCTTCCCCTTCGCCCGGCCTGGGAGCCGTTTTTGCTTTATTTGCAGGATTTCACTATTGGGTAGCGAGCTGCCAGCGGAATGATCGGCCGGACAGAGGCTCTTAGCCAGAGGTCTTGGTAGAGAGCGCTTCCCCCCGAATGGGGTTCTACGCGGCGCGAATCCGGATATAGTGGGGCTCCGGTTATCGGACACCGGATGAGAAAAAAAAAAAGGAGGAACAAGTATCCCACCCAGAGGCGGATCCAGGATTTGAGGATTATGAGTTCCTACCGTAATTTCAAATTAATATGCAGTTAAATATTTATAAATATTTTTACTGGAAGATCAAAGTTTCAACCCTTTTTTTCTTCTTCCATATTTATGTCCATTTGCTTAACATAAAAAGTTAAAACACAGTGTTTGAATAAAGAGGTGAAGAAATTGATAGCTGCATCTGCTTCACTTAATTCTCAATGCCGCATTTAATGCAACTTTAATGAACAAGCCAATACTATGCTTTGATAAATTATTACTATAAGTTCTAACATTTATGTTGCTATATATGTTATCTGTGATGTCAATTTATGTCTAATCTGATGGAGGAACTTCCAGGTTAGAGCAAGAAATAGAAAATACTCAGTCAGATTAGTTTATTTTCCTATTAAAAGAAATGAGGATTAACATTTATTCTAGTGACGGATTTGTTCTTGGAAAAGCGAAAGCTTCAGCCTTCAAGTACAACAAACTCAATATTTATTAAAATAAATTCCAATGCAGGAGCAAAGGAAGTTAATATAAGATTCCCAAACATACATTTTGAGTTTGAAAATCAAGATTATTCTACCCAATTGTTAGTTAATGAATTAAAATAATACTACTTGGTATTTATTTATATTTGGGGCATCTTAACTGCAGTAGTTATCTCTTGTTATTCTTTGAATAGTGAAAAATTAAAATAAAAAGATTTTGTCTTTAGACCTCAGAAAAAGGTGCTAGAAGACATACTAAAGCGTATTCGCGTGTGCAGAGTGCAGTGGGGGGAGAAATTGACGCTTGCTCCAAATTCAAAAGTTCCACATAATGAGAATCTCGTTGTTACTACCAAAGGCGGGGGCGTGAGGCAAGGCGTAATCCCTGAGATATGGGGCGTAAATCCTGAGATATGGGACGTAAGTCCCACAAATTTTTAAATTTTATTAATTTCAAAAATTTTAAGATAGTATCAAATAAAAAATAATTATATAAAATTACATTAAAATCACAAAATTATAATAAAAAATCTATTTAAAATATTTATAAATTATAATTTAACTATGAATAATAAGAAAAGTATGACATATATCATAATATGCAAATTGGCTGTAACGTTGTTACCACTCAAACATCAAAAGTAATGTATTCGATTCGAATTCTTATATGTATCTCTTAAGGAGTAGTGAATCTTGAAAGAATTTCGATATTATAATTTGATATTTTTTTTAGATACTCCTTTTATTTAATATGCTTTCTGTTTGAAAGAGAATTTATATAAAAATATAATTCTCAATTTATATATGATTCTCTAGCATCATTTTATTTTTAAAGTTCAACAAGTTAATAAGGTGACACATAATTCACCATACGATACCATGATAACTAGTTATTTGTAAATAGTTACTAGCTAATACTGGGCTATTAAATTAATAAGTATTGTATCCTGTAAACATGAAAAAAATATTATTTAGAAAAATAATTATAAAAAATTTATGGACTATTATATAATAAAGACATAACAAAAAGTAATAAATAAATACTTTTGAATGAAAGATTTATTTAAAATTTAATATCATAACGGTCTTAGTGGATAACATGCAATAATTTTTATTTTAGTTATGACATAAAATACTTTCAACATAATAATAATGATTAAGAAAAAAGTAATTTTGAATAGTCAACGATTTATTAAGAAAAATTGAGGATTTACAAGGTTAGTTATACACAATTGAATAAAATTTTATTAGGCGAGCCCAGTACGCTGGGCGTTGAGCGTGTCCGGAGCGTAAGCCCCGGCGGTCGAGGCGTAAGTCTCACGGAACTAAGTTCCACACATAAGTCCAGGGACGTTATACGAGTGTTCCGTCCCAGGGGAGTCCTAATTTTGCCTTTTAAAATAGAGGTTACTGTCAGCCAAATAACTACATTAATTAACGGATTAAGCAATTTACTCATAAGAAATCACGAATGAAAATGAAAATACATATCATTAAACTGTGAGTCATCAAAAAATTTATATGCAAGAAATATGACTTGCATTTATTATTTGTTATAAATATCAAATAACATTATTTTTTTTTCCCATTAAACTATCATTATCCACGTTGGACCCCTTTACTAGTAGATACATTTGTGTTAGCCTTTTCTAGTTTAAGGTTAATTTCAAACATTTCTCTTCAGGTTTGGTTCCATGGCACTAATCTTTTTTAAAATATATTCGATTTATTATTTAGTTTCTTCAAAAGGTATTTGTAAAATTAATTAAAAGAATGTGATATTTCAAGGGGCAAGTAGGCCACACTGTTATTTTGCATTATGAAAAGTAAGTAAAAATAATTGTTACAAAAAATTTAAACAAGAGAAGTAAGGTGTAATATCGCAAACTATAAGAGAGGCCAGTGCTATAAAACTAAACTTGAAGGGAGATTTCTAAAATTATCCTTTTTTATATACTTTCCTACATTTCGTCATTTCTTGTGGTGCCTTTTTATGACCCTATTCCTTTTTTAGGGTGAAAATCATTTACACTCATCTCCCCCCAACTTTACCTTCAAAATCAACCCCCCCTCAATTTGAACAATAATCATTCTACCTCCTTTATGTTAATTTTTTTTTAAAATTCTTATTTTTCCCTCACATTCTCAAACTTTTTCTTTCTTTTCTCTTTATTTATAATGTTAAATTTTCCTTTATTTTTCAATCTATGTAGCATACTTGAATATTAATTAGCTATATTGCTAAATAGCATCCTATTATAACATAAATGAGCAGAAAAACTTATTTTTTTAAATACTAATAAAAATATAATATTTACTTACACAAGTAAAAAATAAAAAAGAGTGAGAACTTTACAGACACTTTTCAATGCAGGTAAAACAAGATAGTTAATAAGATTTGAGGTAGATTTTAGAATTCTCTGTTTAAATTTTTATAAACTTATTTGATTAGGCATTGAAATTAAGAAATAAGTGAAGACTTTTGAAACTTGTAGTTTAAAATGAGTCAGGGATTTTTGTGTAATTGTAAATCATCTCATAAAGCTAAATCATTTTCAACTATAGAAAGGAGATCATTCTTTTTAAAACTGACTAAAAAGAAAATAGGTTCAAATAAATTAAAATAGTTGGAGTAACAAATATTCGAAAGATTATCTACATATATTGTAATTGAATTTTAAATTACAATTTAGAAAATATTCATTAATGACCGTCAAAGTCGTTTATAATAAAATAACAATAGTATAAAACAATGTTAGATCTGTAATAAGATAAGAAGAAATTATTTATACTATATGTAAAATACCTAGGTTAAAAAATAAAATATCATATGCAATATAAAAAGGTTGTGCATACATGGAGGATTGAACATGACAAAGGCAAAATAGACTTTACATTGGATTAAGGGGAGAGAATGAATATTATTTAAAGTTGAGGGAGGAGTTAGATTTGAAGGTAAAGTTGGGAGGTGTAAATGATTTTCGTCCTTTTTTTTGTACATGGGAGATTTATTTTTACATATAAGAAATAAGATTTCAAAAAATATTTTCTTAATTTCAATATTGTAGCCAATTCCCCCCTCCCCCCCTCCCCCCCTCCCCTT
>MDKI01225016.1:0-26895 GCA_005239505.1 Nicotiana paniculata
TATATATATATATATATTATTAAGTTAATGAATGAATGAATGATTTAGGGTTAAAGGGTTCAAAAGGGATTCAATCCGAGCTTGCCATTCTTCATGTTAAATAATAGTTTTGTTGGTGATGTTTATGCAATTGTTGTTGTGTAGCTTGATTTGTGTTGTGGTGCTGAAAGTATATAGGTGAAGTTTGTATGGGTTCCGATTGGTTTATGGACTTGAGAAAGCAAGGAAACATGGGAGATGCCACCCGTTTTAATATAAAATAAGCATGTCGTTCATTGTACGATAGTTGTATCTTTCGTAACTTAACGATAGCATTATTATCGTTGATGTAGATTGAAGTGCGGCGAGACGAGTTCAACATGGTTATTGGACAAAGTGTGGTTAGGTATGTTAAGTCTAAACCTTTTCTTTATTTTGACATGATTTCGTAACTATATGCGTTTGATAATGAGACATAAAGAGAAGTTCGTATTTTTGAATCTATGTACACTATCCCAGTCTCATAAGTCATAGTATTATACCTTATCAGGACTTTATATTTAGTTAAGTATTGTCTTCTTTCATTCAAGAGAGAAGATAGTGTATGTGTTTATATATATATATGGGCAGGTCCCTATTGGGCAGTATTACAGTATTTTCGCCATTATCGAGCTATAATCGGTATAAAGAAACCTCTGAAGATAGTAAGTTATATACTGAACCTACTATGATCGAGCGCCTATGGGAGAGCTCAAAATGGGCGAGATACAGAGTCTAGTATGGCCAAGTGCCTATGAGCGAGCCTACTACGGCAGAGCAGTTACACT
This sequence comes from Nicotiana paniculata, assembly GCA_005239505.1. Classification (NCBI taxonomy): domain Eukaryota; kingdom Viridiplantae; phylum Streptophyta; class Magnoliopsida; order Solanales; family Solanaceae; genus Nicotiana; species Nicotiana paniculata. The sequence continues at coordinate 807 of MDKI01225016.1, forward strand.
GCTGAACCTTCTAGGACCGGACATCTATTTTACTTACAATATTGAGAAAGTTGAGTTAGTATCAGTAGGTAAGCATATCTTCAGATCATCTTTGACTCTTAATTACTTTCAGTTATTCTATTATCAGTTCAGTTTCAGCTTTTAGTTATTTTATTGCCTTGCATACTCATTACATTATTTCGTACTGACGTCCCTTTTGCCGGGATTTCATGCCCGCAAGTCCTGATAGACAGTTGGAAAGAACTTCCTAGTAGACAGAGCCAAACATCAACTTGGTTGGTAAGCTCCACTTCCCTGGAGTTACCAGGTCTAAACCTTGGAGTCCATTTTATATATACAAGTTTGATGGGTATGTCAAGGCCCTGTCCCGACCATGATACAGTTATGTTATCTCTAGAGGTTTGTAGACGAGTCTTGTATATTTTGTATGTTAGTATTGTCGCCGTGCTAGCCCTGTGTGCATGTTTAGTTTGGTATTGCTGGTTGTAGACGTTCATGGCGGCCTCGTCGGTCTGCACAATTATGTATATGAGCTTTTGAGTATGTTTACCCCTCACATGAGAGCGCCGTTATTTTTAGATGAATCAAAATATGGCACCATCGGTCTTGATTGGTATTGTCAGCTTGCAGGTAGGCCTTATCGGCCTAAGTTGAGGATTATCCCTCCAGAGTTCGCAGTTACAGAGTGGTACACTCAGACCGAGTATGGCACTGGTTGCCGGCCATGCTTCCCCAGGTTTGGGGCGTGACATAACAATACAATTATGATGATGTTTTAAATTAATGACATACGTTTTGAATCATTTGTTACTAAGGGACTATGGTCAAATTTGTTCATGTACTATTCACAATTTTATCTTCGATTAAAACTTTTTAAGTAATATACCCTCGCTATTAGGAAAATGTCTCATTTTTGTACTTAACCTCTCATGGAGCTTCAACATGATGTAAATTTGCACTAAGTTCTCGAAGAATCTAAGCATGTGGAGTTTACTCATTTTACGATAGACTTTTGTTAATGACAAAGACAAATATAAGATGATTTGTTAACCTCGAGGGTATGAATGTATCAAAAGTCTAACAAAAAATAAAATTAAACAATTTCAGATAATACAAGGACAAATTTAGACATTTTTCCTTGTTTTAAAAGTAAATCTAACGAAAGGCTAAAATAAAAGTAGAATGTACACAAAACTCCACTTTGCAAGATAATTTAGCTTATTGGAGTATTGCTTGAAAGGATATGCAAATAACAAAGTTAGAAGTTATTTGCATATGGATATCATTTATTAAAATTGAACTCCACTAATAATAGTAACTCTTACTAATTTAAGTTAATATCTTGATTAAATTTATACACAAAATCTCCCATTCTACGAAAGTTTGTGTGCAAATGATTTATTGTCCAACTTTGCTAAAGAGAGACAGAAAGAATCTTTATTTCCGAAATGAGAAAAGGGAAGAAGAAGAATTATTTTCCACTTTTAAATATTTTTTTCCTGGAAAAATGTTGTTCTTTGGGCATATATTGTCAATTTGTTTCTGGTAAAAAAAATGAATTTCTAATAATATTCAAATAGGAAAATCAGGTACTTAATTTGTCGTCCCTTAAATTACTTAGTAAACCATGATTTCTTCTGAAAAAAAAACAATTGATGTGAGATTCTCCAAAAGAAAAGTTTTAATCGCGTCGCGTAATATGATTTATAAATTAGAAACCAATTAATAAAAGATTTTGGAGTACACAAAATTCATTCAGTATCTTTTATAATAACCATGATTTGGCTTTTATGTATGTGGGGAAAAAAATCATATTAATTCGTTTTTCAAGAAGTATACATATGGGTTTAAAAGTTATTCATTCCGCCTTAAATTATTTGTCGTGTTTCTGTTTTACATATCTTTTAAGCAAATATAAATGAGAAGGAATTTTTTAACTATTTTATCCTTACTTACTCATTGAATATTTACTCTATCTGTATGCCATTTCCATTTTCAAGAATAATTACTACAAAGGGTAAAATAAACAAAAAATAATTAACTTTATCTTGAACCTCAAAAATAACAAATAATTTGAGATAACTATTTATAAAAACCACGATAGATAATTTGAGACCGAGAAATAAGTAACTTAGGTTTTCCAAAATTTTATCAACTTGTAGACCATTAACGTTATGAAAACACCGCCACATCTTTGTAACTAGCTGCCTTAATCAACCAATTGTTAATGCCTTAAATGTAACAAAGAGCAAACCCTTTATGTGAAAGCTATTTCTTTCGACTCCAATCAATTAGTATCTTTGTAAATATATATTCCATCTGTTTTAATTTACGTGAACTTATTTTTTTTTTGTCTGTGCCAAAAAGAATAAATTTTTTTCCTATTTAAAAATAATTTACCTTTATATAATAATTTATAGCCACACAAAATATATGTGCTTCATTTTACACCACAATTTAAAAAATCTTTTCTTTTTTTTAAACTCCGTGTCCAGTCAATTGGGTACACATAAATTAAAACGGAGGGAGTATGTTTTAAGCACATATTTCAATGATCGAATTAACCAAACTCCTAAATGTACACAAAAAAAATTGAGCAAATCATACGAACGAATAAAATATGTATGATTGAATTATAGTGTTATTATTAATGCAACTTCATCCTATATCACTTAGACCTTAGACTTAGGTCTAAGATTTCTCTTTTAATTTATAAAAGTGGTGAAATTGCTAACGTAAGAGGTTCTTTGTGGCCTAAGATATCTTGTTTGTTGCCGACTTGATTCATTTTTGGCATTAGTCTGAAATCCAAATGATTTGTTACTAGACATTGTTGTGGTGAATATAATTGGTCCACTTTGCCCATACAAAAGGTAAAAAAAGACTAAAAAAGAGCATTGAATTGCCCCATCAAACATTATTATTTGAAAGCAACTGTTTCTGGACTAATTAGGGGTTGAAAGTTTGTACAAACATATTGGCTTTTTCTATATCTTTCAAACCTTAGCCATAACATATGTTCATTGAAACAAAGTTGTAGGATAAGCCTAGTAGAGATACGTGAAGGGTTTGGTCCATAGAAACTCTCCTAAATAAAATGGCTCATACTATATAAATTTGGACACAATTTTCTCACAACTTTTAGTCGTGTGGTTTGAATACGGCTTATGCCGGAATAAGTTATACGGGTATAAGTTATGCTGGGATTAGTTATCTTGGATTATTTTTTATCCATTGTTTCGTATGTTGTATTAAATATGACAATTGCATAATTTGTAAGAAGAATATATAAGTTATATCGGTGCTAATTACCCCACCCTCTATAAGGTATAAGTTATCCCGGTGTTAATTTTAATCCTGTGATAACTTATACCTGGTTTGCTAACTAAACGAAGCATTAAGATGATATTAAATTTTATACCAGCACTATACCTTCTTATACCTTATACCAAACGACCCGGCGCGGTGGTGTCTGTGAAAGCCCCTCACATTATAGTATTGATTCGATTTTTACTATTACCGTTTCTCTTTTCTTTTCCCTTCCCCTTATCCGGTCGACCTACATAATAGAAATATTTTGGGCAGCATATAAAATTAGCCGATTGGCTTAAACTAATTGCATTCGCTAGCTTGAAAATATATTAAATATGTATATTATATGTATGTGTGTGTCTATATATATATATATATATATATATATAATCATCTACTATTTTTGGGAACATCTAAAAATATACGTTTCTCAAATATTTTTACCTTTTTTTACTATAAAAAGAAGTCGGTGCTTCTCTCATGATACCAAGAGGCTTTTAGATAGTGAAAATAACACGGGTTATCCAGTTTTCGGAATGGTAATTGAAAAATAGTCAGTGTTTGCAAAGTTATTAAAAAATAGCTATTATTTTGCTGAAATATGGAAAGTTCCAGCGTAATATGCGGGATTATGGAGCTCTTGCGTGTAAACTTCCAGCATATTATGTTATAACTCCAGCACACGAAAATTCCAGCATATTATGCTAGAATATTTCCGGATTCTTAAGGGTGTTTTTGTTCAGATTTTATCTTTACATGATAAAGTTACTAAATTTTGACTTATTTTCGGTTATCAATTATAAATCTGGCTAGTTTTTATATCCCCCTTTTAGATAGTCTTGAAATACAGCAATAGTTGTACGAAATAACAGGCCCACAAGATAAGAAGGAAAGAAGCAATAGTGTTGAGATAATGGGCCTATCGATAAATATTAGTTGGGCCTCATTAAGTTTAAGGTAAGGATTGTTGCACAAATACCCATGCCAGATTTAATGTTTAATTTTTCTAACTCATATACATAGATTATACATATATTATACATGATTTATATATATATATATTATATTTTCTTTGACTATTTATAGTTTAAAAAATTAAGTGGGCGACTATTTGGGTTAATCCATCTCTAAGGTATTACATTTATTGGGTTTTCAGAGATGTCCCGTACAGTTGGATTCAGGTGATAATGAGAAATTTACATACTTGCTGGAGACTCTCTACTTGCACAATGAACAAATATAAAAAACATATTTAGTTTGATTAATTCAGTCAGACCTTTATATAACAGTTATCCTCTATAATACTTTATTATAACACCCAAAAAATATAAGAACAAATGAGGTTGTTATATAGAAGTTTGATTATAAACAATATTGGACCGAAACCTTGATCATTGCACATGTTTTGACTATCATGTTCATTTCAATTTATTTGGTGTTTTAAAATGAAGAATTGGAGTGATTATTCAAAATTCTTCTTGTCGCGACTCAAAATTCTCACCCTTAGGACCGTGATGGCGTTTAACATTTCACTTGCTAGACAAGCCAACGTTAGAACAATTTCTAGCCATTTTTAACAAATAAAAGTAATTGATACCAACTAAACCGAATAACTGAAATGGAACTGAAATAAGTGAGAAAAATTATAATAACCACAATATCTAGATATAATACCAGAACTGGTGTCACAAGTGCACGAGCGACTAGAATAATACAGATAATGATTTGAATGAGAGTAAAAATCTCTGAAATGAAATAAACAACTAGGATAAAGGTAGGAGGGGACTTCAGGGCTACAAACGCCGAGCAGTTGTCCCTCAAGTCTCCGTCAGGTATCCGATCCGAGCAATTTATTGACCGCCACTAGGACCGACTCCAAAATCTACACAAGAAGTACAGAGTGTAGTACGAATACAACGACCCCATGTACTCTGTAAGTGCCGAGCCTAACCTCGACGAATTAAAGACGAGGCTAAGGCGGGTCACTTACAATAACCTATACGCAATATAATAATAATAACAGGAAATAAACGCAGTAAAAAATAAGGCAGTTAATTGATGAAAGTAAACACAGTCCTCGAAATCAGTAAAACCAGAAACATCAGTCCTCAAATCTCGTATGAAAACACTGAAAGCTAACACAATGCAATAAGGCATACAAGACACACAATCCATTTCAGCGCGCAACCCAATCCACTATACAAACACAATCCTCCCTTATTCTACCATATCAATATCAAGAATAACAAAGTAAAATCCGTTGTAGCGCAATCCTATCCCACCATATAATCAAAATCAATATCACAATCCTCCCTTATTTTACCATATTAATACCACGTATAAGAATCTGTTGCGGTATGCAACCCGATCCCACCATATCAATATCAATCCTCCTTTATTTCACCTATTACGGTGTGCAACCCGATCCATAAATAAAATCAATAAATGAATCAATTCAATAACTCAAATCACAAGAATCTCAACAATTACCAAATATGAAAGCAAACCCATAGCGCAACCTCGTACAAATCAAGAAATGCTACACTTAATACAAAGCAACAAGACAGTAAAAAATATGACAATTAAAATGTACAAATAAGACAATTAAGGCAAGTAGCAATTAATCATGGAATCATGTGAGAAACAAACATTTTAATATGAGAGAAATAAGTGATAAATAGTAAGTTAAGGCATAGGAAACAAGTAAAACACATAACAGTTAAGACATGGAATAAAATAATTAACGAAATGCGAGAAAGCATGGAAACAGGTATTTTGACGGCGTATATACACTTGTCACATCACATATACGCCGCTACATATGTGTTTCACATAGCACATAGCTCAAGGGTTCCTAATTCCCTCAAATCAAGGTTAGACCCAATACTTACCTTGCTCCGCAACTCAAGCAATCATTCAACCACGACCTTGCCTTCGAACAAGCCTCCAAACCAATCAAATCTAGCAATTTATTGGCCAAACAATTCAAATTAAGCTTTAGGAATTACTCACAGATGGAAGAGGTTCAATTTAGGTCATTATTGAAAAAGTCAACAAAAGTCAACCTCGGGCTCGCTTGGTCAAAACCGAGATTCGGACCAAAATACGATTTTCCATTCACTCCCGAGCCCAATTATATAATTAGCTTTGAAATCCAACCTCAATTCGAGGTCTAAATTCCAAATTTGTAAAAATTCATGATTCACCCCAAATCCCTAATTTCTACTATGAAAATCCTAGATTTGATGTTGAACTCTTATGAAATGTAATGGGTGATTGAAACGAAGTAGATTAAAGTCATTAACCAATGTATTTGGGAAGAAATTCTTTTGGAAAAATCGCCTCTAGGGTGTTTAGGGTTGAGAGTTTGAAAGAAATGGACTAAATCCCGTTTCCCCCCTTTTTTGGTCCAGGTGCAGATGTCGCAATTGCGACATTGGGTTCGCAATTGTGAACCCTGAAAATGCAAAAAAGTCCTCGCAAATGCGAAGATTCCACATCTCTGCTGCCATCGCAAATGCGATAGTTTTGTTCGCAAATGTGAACTTGGACTTTCCGCAATTGCGACCATTTTGATCGCAAATGCGCATCAATTCCCCCAACACTTCATCACAAATGTGAACCTGACATTAGCGCGCCACCAAATCTCGCAATGCGATAACTGTGACATAAGTAAAAACCAGCAACTCCTAACTCTATTCAACACTTTGTTACGCATCCGAAATTCACCCAAGCCCCTCGGGCTCCAAACCAAACATGCATACAAGTGTAATAACATCATACGAACTCGCTCGAGCGATCAAAACACCAAAATAATACTTATAACTATGAATCAGATATCAAAACAGATGAAATTTTCAAAGTGACTTAAGAACTTTCAATATTTTTTCAACCGTACGTCCGAATCATGTCAAATCAACTCCGTTTTGCACTGAATTTTGCAGACAAGTCATATATACTAAAATGAATCTATTCCAAGTTACGGAACCGAAATCTGAATCCGGTACCAACAAAGTCAACCTACAGTCAGACTTATGAATTCTTTAAACCTTTGAATTTCTAGTTTTCAACAAATTACGTTAAATCAAGCTAGGGACTTCCGAATTCGATCGGGCATATGCTCGAGTCCCAAATCACGAAACGGACGTATCAGGTCCGTCAAAATACTAATCTGGGTTCGTTTACATAAAACATTGACCGAAGTCAACCAAATAAATTTTAAAGCACGATTTCACATTTTCTTCAATTTTCTCATAAAAACTTACTGGAAAAAGGACACGACTGCTTACGCAAATCGAGAAAGGTAAATGGAGCTATTCGACGTCTCAGAATACAAAAACAAAGGTTAAAACTGAAAATGACCTATCGGGTCATCACACTGCTATGGTTATTTTTCATATTGTTGTTAATTAAAAATGAAAAATGTAGATCACGTTTTGTATGATCAGTTTGGCTACGAAATTCAATGTAAAGTATAGACTATTTTGAAACCTAATTATGTCAATCCCCACCCCACCCCCACCCCACCCCTCTTCCACACACACTAAAAGACAGAATCTTACTTTAAATTTTGTCTTCAATTAGGCGGAAGAGCACTAGTATAGCCCCTTTGTTGTACCATGAGAAAATGACTAACTTTTATAAAACTAATTTTCATTCACAATAATTTTTATAACTACTCCAAACCAATATTAATATTATTATCAATCTTTTATACCAAAAGAAATCCTCTAAATACGATCCGATTTTGCTCACAATATCATCAATGTTTAAGAAATGTTCTCCAAAAAAGCAATTTCCATTCTCTAAAAAATACCAAAAAATATTTTCCATAAAGCAAGTCATTTGTCGAAAATTATTTTCCAAAAAAGCACTAGTATAGCCCCTTTGTCGTACCAAACAAATTAAATAATTTAATTTGATATATAGCTAAACCATTTTTACCTACATTTCTACTGATCATACAAGTAAAAAACTATCACTATTCGGCCACTTTTAACGTAAAAAAGAAAAGAAAAGAAAAGGAAAAGAATTACGTAGTTTTTTTAGGATGTCAAATTGTCTAAAGCACGTGGATTTGACTTTAATCGAGTAAAGGAGCGTCCTTGTAAGAAAAATAAATAAATAAATAAATAAATAGAGTTAAGTTCTTAATTATAGGCTTGCGATACACGGCACTCAGTTGAAGTCCTCGTCGAGATTTTTTTTTTGATTATTAAATTAATAAAAACATAATCTTGATATTAAGTATTTTTATTTATAATGATCAGATGTTAGGTTACGCATCTATTGTTTCTCTTTAAACTCATAATATTATATCAGTTTGTTGTAATTCTTTTTTAAATCCAACAATGTGGATTACATTATATTTGTCAACAATACTTGGTTAAGATCACGCAGAAGAAATAAATAACGTTACTATTACTTGTTTTAAAAACCATTTTCATTATCTCTCATTTATTCTAGTAATATTTGTAACATATTTGAAATATAGGAAAGTGTATTAAAGAAGTTGTCCATTTTACAAAGAGGATATGTATATTTATTATTGATAAATACATTTATTTTAATACAACATACCTCATTATATTCTAGCTTAGTTTTCTTTTTTAAACTGGCATTTTAATACCTCACCCATCGTTAAATGAACCTCCAGATATGAGTACCATGAATATTGATGAAGCTCTCGCCAACCCAGAAAAAAAATTCCTTCCTGCAGACCCTACTCTCTTCACATTCTACCCCACACAACATCCACCAATCAAATACTATAAACATAGAACTAGACCTTGGAGATGAATGTGACTCACTCTTTGAACAGGATATATAACTTTGTTCCACTCTCCTCATCTGAAAAAGCTCCCTTTGAAAGTTTTCCATCATTGTCAAAGTATTTGGTCTCAAAGTTGGCCATCAACTCCTTAAACAAAAATTTATGTTGAGAAGAAGAAACCCTTCCCTAATTCTAGCTTTCATGGAAAGATAATTGAGAATGAAGAAGAAGAGATGAAGACGATAAAGACGAAGAGAAGTAGGGTTCGATGATATCGATGTTGTTTGAAAATGATTTGGACGACATATGATTATATTGGGCTTTTCACTACTCTGGACTGGAGGTTTATTATGTCTTGGGCTCTTATGTCTTGGGCTCTTTTATCAACTGGCCCAGTAATGAAGAAGACCAGCCCAACAGAAGACCAACTGGTAAAATAGCAGTCTTTAGATATTTTATTCCTTTGTAATTATCATAAGAGTTTGTTATGGAATAACCAATAGCATAGGAGACAAGTGTATAGGTAGTTTTTCTTATATTCCTAGAGTTTGTTATGGAATAACCAATAACATTGGAGACAAGTGTATAGGTAGTTTTTTCTTAGATTCTTTTTTGCTGTAAATATATAACACATTGTACCTAGATGAATGCATCATTCAAAAAGGAAATATACAGAACATTTCTCAAGTTAAGATTTCTTCAAATTCTTTCATGGTATCAGAGCAGTAAGCTCGATCCAACAGTCAGTTCATTTCATTTACTATGGATGAAACAACCATAACATCCACTGGAGATGCAAGCAATGCACCCAAGTCTGCAGCTTACGATGCCAATCACCCTTATCATCTCAATAGTTCTGATTCCCCTGGAATGAAACTAGTAAACACAGTTTTTGAAGGAAGAGGCTACCCAGAGTGGAGAAGATCCATCCTCTTGTCGTTGTCAGCCAAGAAGAAGCTTTGGTTTATCAATGGAGGTTGTCAATCTCCAGATCTGAAATCAACAGAGTATGAACAATGGAGCTGCGTGAATGACATGGTCATTTCTTGGATCCTCAATGCTCTCTCAAAAGATATTGCTGACAGTGTAATCTACTCTAAGACTGCGAAGGATCTCTGGGACAGCCTTGAACAGAGACTTGGAAGATCCAATGGAGCAAAAATCTATCACCTGCAAAAGGACCTTTCAGGGTTAGCACAAGGAAACTCTGACGTTGCAGGATACTTCACTAAGCTCAAACGACTATGGGATGAGCTAGATTCTTTGAATGTCATAATCTGTTGTTCTTGTGTTTGTGTGTGTGAAGGAAAGTCTAAACTAACAAAATCTCTAGAGTATCAAAGGTTGATCCAATTCTTGATGGGGCTTAATGATACTTATGCTCAGTCAAGAGGAAACATCCTCATGATGAATCCTCTACCTAGCATGGATGTTGCTTATTCCCTTCTCTTGCAAGATGAAAACCAAAAGAAGGTTTATGCTAATGCAAATCTCAACTCTCAAATAGTTTCATTCATGGCAGCAGGAGAAGATATACATCCTATTGCACAACTTCTAGCTGATTTTGCAGCTTTCATGACCACAGGACAGGCAAAGAGTTTTCAAAGAAGCAGAAATCAGTCACAAAGGGGAGCATCTACAGGGACCAGGTTCAACAATTCAACTCAGAGATTTACTAAGCCTCAACAGAAATTCAAAGGGAGAAAGAAGTACAACCCAAATGTGTCCTGTTCTCACTGTGGAAAAACAGGACACACTCAGGAAGACTGCTACAGGATCATTGGTTTCCCAGAAGACTTTAAGTTTACAAACCAAAGAGGGTTTCATAATGAAGTCAAAGGAAATGCAATGCTGGCACATGAAGATCATGAAGGATCATCACTGCAGAACAGTGATATCAACAACAATTTTGGACAAAAACTCACCAAGGAGCAGGTAGCAGAGATGATGCAGATGTATAAACAAGTAAAGCAAGCACAGGCAGGAAACAATGCAATAAATGCTAATGCAGTTGCTGGTACTATTCTAAAATATTCACGTTTAGTGTTTACTAGCCTCAAACCAGACACCTGGATCATTGATTCAGGTGCCTCTGAACACATGTGTTTTGATCCTAACTCTTTCTTGTTTTTGGCTCCACTCCCTGTGCCTTTAAACATCAGTTTACCTAATTCTTTCAAGGTAATTGTTACTCATATGGGGAGTATATCTGTTCTGCCTGGACATATTCTGAACAATGTACTACATGTTCCAGAATTCAAATATAACCTTTTGTCAGTTCATAGGTTTTGTGTACAATTTAAGTAGGACATATTGTTCACATCTGTTGAGTGTGTGTTGCAGGGCCTTTCAATGAGGATCCCTCAAGCTTTTGGTGAAGTTAGAGAAGGACTATATTTATTGGAACCAACTAGTGTTAAAACTAAGAGTCTGTTTGCTAGTGCTGTATTTTCAATTCCAAAAGGAAGAAATTCCATTTCAAAGCTAGTTTCTTTTTCTAGTCCAGTTCAAGCTAATGTTGTTTCTGACTTTAAGTTATGGCATGTAAGATTGGGGCACCTCCCATTTTCAGCAATGAAACATCTGCCTTTCTTTCATTTTAAATCAGATTCTGATTTTGTGTCTGATATCTCCCCTAGAGCCAAACAGACTAGAAATTCTTTTCCTGTTAGTACCATAAGATCCAAACACATATTTGAACTTATACATGTTGACACATGGGGACCCTACAGATCAACCACCTACAATGGTTTCAAATACTTTCTGAACATAGTAGATGACTATAGTAGAGGAACATGGACTTTTCTGTTAAGTACAAAAAGCAATGGTTTTCCTATGCTTAAAACTTTTTTGTCTATGGTTGAAAGGAAATTCAGTGTGAAGGTCAAGATAATAAGATCTGACAATGCAATGGAACTGGGAAAAGGAACACAAGAGGAAGCTTATCTAGCATCTCAAGGAATTCTGCATCAATTGTTTTGTGTAGCAACCCCTCAGCAAAATGGGATTGTTGAGAGAAAACACAGACACCTGTTGGAAACTGCTAGAGGTCTAATATTTCAATCTAAACTACCAATGAGATATTGGGGGGAGTCCATTCTAACTGCTACACATCTAATCAATAGAATGCCATCTAGTGTGCTCAAAGGTAAAACACCATATGAAGTGCTATTTCAAAAGAAGCCAAGATATGATTACTTGAGGAATTTTGGCTGTCTTTGCTAGGTTTCAACTTTGGCTCAAGGAAGAGGAAAGTTTGATCAAAGAGCAACACCTTGTGTTTTACTTGGTTATCCTCTTCATCAGAAGGGTTACAAGGTGATGGAACTAGAAACAGGAAAGATATTTGTGTCAAGGGATATGAAATTTCATGAGTCAAAATTCCCATTTGCTGAAGACAACATATCACACCAACCCATTTTCCCAAGTCCATCTCCTACCACAGAACCAGTATTCTCACATTCATCAAATGACCAAGCATCACCCATTCCTTTAGAACCTGAGAATCCTCCCAGTTCTTTTCCACACCCACCAGATTCTCCATTTTCTTACACTCATTTCTCCCATAGTACAACCTCTTTCTCACCTGCCCTGGACACACCACATATCAACTCCCCTATCCAAGAACCTATACAATCTACACCAGTAAGGAGATCAGGAAGGATATCAAATCAACCAGCTTACGTAAAAGATTATGTGTGCAACAACATCATGTTCACATATGTGGAAAGAGCATGCTTCAATCAACCAAGCAAACCTAGGCAATATTGTTTCTCTTCCCTATCACCTAACAACCAACACATAGTACAATCTATTTCTACCCTCATTGAACCCACTAGTTTCTCTCAAGCCTGCCAACATCCAGGTTGGATACAAGCAATGAATTAGAGATCAAGGCATTAGAAGACAACCGCACTTGGGATGTGGTTGATCTCCCTAAAGGCAAAAGAGCTCTACCTTGTAAATGGGTGTATAAAGTAAAACATTTGTCATATAGAAGAGTTGAGAGGTTGAAGGCAAGGCTAGTGGTCAGGGGGGATGTTCAGAGGGAAGGAATAGACTATAGTGAGATATTTTCACCTGTGGTGAAGATGACAACCATAAGGTGTTTGCTCACTATTGCAGCCAAGAGAGATTGGAATGTCTCTCAATTGGATGTCAACAATGCATTTCTGCATGGAGATCTTCAGGAAGAAGTATATATGAGATTTCCATCAGGAGTCACATCCCTAGCCCTAAACATGTTTGTCTCCTAAGAAAGTCACTATATGGTTTGAAGCAAGCCTCCAGGCAGTTGTACGCCAGGCTTGCAGGTGCTTTGAGTTTTAAAGGGTATTCATCATCATTAAATGATTACTCTTTATTTTTTAAACGTACAGGAGACCTAATTTCCATTCTAGCTGTGTATGTAGATGACATTCTTATTACTGGGAATGATTTAGTTGAAATTCAGCACATCAAAGTTTTTCTTAACATTGAATTCAAGGTCAAGAATCTAGGCAGCATACATTATTTCCTAGGAATGGAAATTTTGCGAGAAAAGGAAGGATTTATTGTCAGTCAGAGGAAATTTACCTTAGATATGCTGCAAGAATTTGATGTTTCCCACTAAAAGAAGGTGAGCTCTCCTCTTGATCCTTCATCCAAACTTGTCTCTAATGGTGGAAGACCTTTGGAAAACCCCACAGTGTTTCGTCATGTAGTTGGAAAATTGAACTACTTGACGAATACTCGGCCGGACCTCTCCTTTGCAGTCCTTTCTCTCAGTCAACATATGCAGAGACCTTGTGTCTCTCATTTCACTGCTGCATTACGAGTACTAAAGTACTTAAGTGCAGATCCAGGCCAGGGTATTCTTCTTTCGGCAGCTCCATCGTTCTTGCTCCTGGCATTTTGTGATGCAGATTGGGCCGCTTGTAAGGAATCCAGAAGATCGGTGAGTGGGTTCTTCATCACACTAGGAGGAGCACCTATTTCCTGGAAATCAAAGAAGCAAGTATCAATATCCCTATCATCAGCAGAAGCAGAATACCGATCTATGAGAAGAGTCACAACAGAACTTACTTGGCTTGTTCGGCTTCTTGAGGATCTCTCTGCACTAGTGTCTCTTCCCATACCACTTCACTCCGACAGCAAAGCAGCACTTCATATCGCCCGTAATCCAGTCTTTCACGAACGGACAAAACATGTGGAGATCGACTGTCATTTCGTTTGTCAACAATTCCTATCTGGGCTAATTACTCTATCTTTCGTTCCTTCAAAAGATCAGCTGGCAGATCTCTTCACCAAACCTCTTTCAGGGGTTTCTCATTCTGATATTTTGAGCAAGTTAGGGGTCACAAGGTTACCCTCTAACTTGAGGGGGGATGTTGAGAAGAAGAAACCCTTCCCTAATTCTAGCTTTCATGGAAAGATGATTGAGAATGAAGAAGAAGAGATGAAGAAGATAAAGACGAAGAGAAGTAGGGTTCGATGATATCGATGTCGTCTGAAAATGATTTGGACGACATAAGATTATATTGCGCTTTTCTCTACTCTGGACTGGAGGTTTATTATGTCTTGGGCTCTTATGTCTTAGGCTCTTTTATCAACTGGCCCAGTAATGAAGAAGACCAGCCTAGCAGAAGACCAGCTGGTAAAATAGCAGTTTTTAGATATTTTATTCCTTTGTAATTATCATAAGAGTTTGTTATGGAATAACCAATAGCATAGGAGACAAGTGTATATGTAGTTTTTCTTAGATTGCTAGAGTTTGTTATGGAATAACCAATAGTATAGGAGACAAGTATATAGGTAGTTTTTTCTTAGATTCTTTTTTGCTGTAAATATATAGCACATTCTACCTAGATGAATGCATCATTCAAAAAGGAAATATACAGAACATTTCTCAAGTTAAGATTTCTTCAAATTCTTTCATTTATGCATAATGGAAGCCCACAGACAATGTTCCATTAATCGATTTGGGATCCGAGTTCTACCTATTAATTAAAATTCCAAAAGGAGGAAAATATGCTGCATGTCTTACATGATGGACCATGGTTTATCCTCAACCATTTTCTATCAGTGAGAAGGTGGGAACCAAAGTTCTTGGCCTCTACTGCCCAACTCAATTACTCTGCGATATGGCTTCGATTACCCGAACTACCTACGAAATTCTACGATTTAGTATTACTACTGGGTAACAAAAGTAGGTAAACTTTTAAAAATAGATGCATGCACCTCATCTACGACAAAGGGTAGATATGCTCGCATTTGTATAGAAGTGCCTATTGACAAACCTTAAAAAAATCATATATACATTGGAACCCATAAACTGATCATCTTATATGAAGGCCTCAACCTATTGTGCATCAAGTGTGGACAATTAGGTTACAATACCAACTCCTGCTCCTACTCCTCACCACCAAAAACGACTAACACACAATCCTCAGAAAATGCCAAACATAGTAACCTCCCCAGTAAAAACACCAAACATGAAAAAACACAACAGGGAGGAGATTGGAAATTAGTCACCTTTCCACCAAAATATTCTTCTAAAACCTCCATGCAAAAACAGACACTAGACACCTCACGAGCATCAACTCCAACTCAGTAACGATCGGCGGCCAAACACCATAGCCCAAATACGTCTTCTAACCCAAAAAATAATTCTCAAATTATTCTAAAACAAATGGCTAATTACTCTAATAATCCTAACCCTAATTACTTACTTACTACTAAAAAAATTATACCTCTTACCCTAGAAGATAATGACACTGAAAAAACAGAAAACATGGACCAGTTGGGACAACCCAACTCCAATAGACAACCAAACCACCCACAAAATACAAACCCAAGCCCACCACAATCTGACCAAATGCCTACATCTATTACCTCCACCGACCCCAACACCCCACTCATCACTCACCACCTGTCCAATACTGCCACTCACACCACCATGCACGCCCCACATAACTCCACCTCACCTAGCTATATGCCACCCAACAAGCATATCATAGAGAACCAATTAAAGGCCTACTTCAACAAATCCAACAATCATGATTTCTCTGTATCTACTTTACCACACGAAACATCTAATAGCCATGCAACCAACCCACAACTTTCAGTAGACACAACCCCCCACCATAATACCCCTTCTCCAAGTCCAATAAACTTTAAACTATCTGTCACGGTCCCAAATCCTAACATGTCTTGATGGCGCCTATCGTGAAACTAGGCTAGCCAACCATCTTATTACTACGTATTTGTTCAATTATAAAAGTTCACAATTTAATAATAAGCAACAACATTTGCATAGAATAATGTAATTAAGTCTTAGCGTCCCAATAATGGTCTAACAACTCTAAACAAAATCTCCCAAGACTGGAGTCAATAGTAATGAGCATCTAAGAATAAATAAATCTAACTCTGCTAAAACTATAATATATGTCGCCGAATCAAACGCTAAAACTAAATAAGGAAGGGAAATGGAGAAGCTGTGGACGCTGGACAGCTACATCGAAATTCCGTATCTGCTGCTAACGAACTGAGACAGCTACTGCTCCGGGCCGTCGCCTGGATCTGTGCACAGAGGCACAGGGAGTAATGATGAGTACGCCGACACAGTAGTAATGAAAATAAATCACAGTCTGAGAATTTCAAAACACACAGTACAGAAATACAATTTCACAAAACCAGTAAAACACCAAGTCACCATGTAGTATTCAACAAATAATAAGTTTGAAATCAGTTTCCAGAAATCCTTTGAAAACAAGTGTAATATCAGTATATCTCAGTAAAATTCTCAGTAACACCAGTTTGAAAACGAAGTAAATCATAGTTCAAAAACTTAGTAAACATTCTTCATAAACTGCCCCTCGGGCTAAAATCATTTATCGTAACCTTGCCCATCAGGCATCCTCACCATCACTCAATATCAGCCCATCAGGCATCCTCACAGTCACTCAGTAACATCCCATCGGGCATCCTCATAGTCACTCAGTATCAGCCCATCAGGCATCCTCACAATCACTCAGCATAAGCCCCGCGAGCATCACTCATTAGGTGCCGGCGCTCACTAGGGGTATGTACAGACTCCAGAGGGGCTCCTATATCCCAAGCGCTATAATAAACCACATCATGGCATAAATCACTCACAACATAGGCTTGAAAGCCTCCCTCATATCCTCACATCATAGGCTTGAAAGCCTCCCTCATATCCTCACAACATAGGCCTGAAAGCCTCCCTCATATCCTCACAACATAGGCCTGAAAGCCTCACTCAGTCAAACACTCTCAATTTTCCCTTCAGGCCATAAACATACCGGGTTCTCGACCCAAAACAGTGTTTCAATTTTCAATAAATAGTATCATAATACTCTGAGTGTCAAAAAAATTTATCAGGAAAGGACTGAGTGGAAAATCATAACATATCAGTGAGGAAAATATAGTAAACACAACCCCCAAGGGGTAAACAAATCGGCACTAGGCCCCAAACGTGGCTTACAGCCCAAAACATATCAAAATATATAATTACTATTTAAGCGCATGCTTAAAATAGGTTTAGCAACTCAATAGTCTCCAAAATAGGGAAGATATTTCCAAAGTTTCAACCTTTTCATTTCAAAACCCGTGGAAGGGTGCATAGTACGGGGTTTCATACTCTCACGACAGGATTTAAAGACATTACTTACTTCAAAACTAGCCCGGAAACTATTCCGCAACACGCTTGCCTCTCGTATCAACTTCCGAAGGCTCCAAATCTACCAAGTTCAGATTTTTATCATCAATTTATGCAAGGAATAAATTCCAATCAAAAAATATCAAATTTATCTCAAAAACCCGAATTTGGTCAAAACCCGACCCCCTGGCCCGCGTCTCGAAACTCAAAAATTTTATACAAATTGTTCTTCATCATATCACGAGTCCGTACATATAAAGAACGCTAAAATCGGAGTTCATTTGACCCCTCAAATCGAACCCTAAAGGTCTCAAAATCTCAAGCCCTACGCCCACCTTTTTCTACTGATTTTCATGAATTAATTGCTGAGATTATGCTCTATAATCACCCATAAACGAGTTTTAATGGTCAAAACACTTACCTCTATGAAGAACACTGATTTCCCTCTTCAAAAAAATCACCCCAAAGCTCTATGTCCGTACAAAAAATGGTGTAAAAAGGATTTAAGTCGCGGAGGGTTTATTTTATACTTTCTGCCCAGATGTTCCACACCTGCGCCCAATTTCACGCAACTGCGAGACCGCACCTGCGACTTTTCCTTAAACGACCTAACTCCGCACCTGCGACTCACATTCCGCACCTGCGACTTCGTAGGTACGGCCCCCTATCCGCATTTACGACTTTTACCTGGCTGGACAAATCTCGCCCCTGCAGAGCCTTCTTTCGCTCCTGCGGCCAAACTTCCGTAGGTGCGGAAATCATTGTGATTTCACACCAGCATCTTTTTGCTGCAATTTCCAACTCCGAACTTCCCGTTAACCATCCGAAATCAATCCCGAGCCCCTCGGGACCCCAACCAACATACTAACACGTCACATAACATCATTCAAGCTTAGTTGCACTCTCAAAATACCAAAACTAACATCAAAACACCAAAATTACATCGGATTCAAGCCTAAGAACTTTCAATTTTCTAAAATCCACCTGCCGAAACTATACAAAACAACTCCGATTGATCTAAAATTTTTGCATACACATCCAAAATGACATTACGAACCTGTTCCCACTGTCAGAATTCCATTCTGACCCCGATATCCTATTTTCCATTACCGACCGGAA
Organism: Nicotiana paniculata; assembly: GCA_005239505.1. Taxonomy (NCBI): domain Eukaryota; kingdom Viridiplantae; phylum Streptophyta; class Magnoliopsida; order Solanales; family Solanaceae; genus Nicotiana; species Nicotiana paniculata. Next base: position 19,670 of record MDKI01225016.1, read on the forward strand.
ATCGCCAAAACTAACTTTCGCCAATTCAAGCCTAATTCTACACCGGGCATCATAAAATTATTCTGAACCCACTCCTAAGTCCCAAATCACCTGGCGAAGCTATCCGATCCATAAAATCCGCATTCCGAAGTCGTTTACCAATAAGTCAACTCTCAGTTGACTTTTCCCATTATAAGGCTATCTTTAAAGGCTAAATGACTGAACTCTCACTACAACCATTCGATTTCAAGCCTATCGACTCTAACACATCAATAACAGAATAACCAACCTATGACAAGTCAGTAACAACAATTATAATGCAGGTTATACGTAACGATGGACCGGGTCGTTACATTCTCCCCCTCTTAAACAAATGTTCGTCCTTGAACGGGTCAAGAAACATACCTGAAGTCTCACACAAGTGGGGATATTTGCTCTGCATCTCCCGCTCGGTCTCCCAACTAGCCTCCTCCACTGGCTGACCTCTCCACTGCACCTTCACTGATGCTATATCCTTAGACCTCAACTTTCTAACCCCACGAGCTAAAATAGCTACTGGCTCAACCTCATATGACATATCACCCTCGAGTTTAACTGTGCTGAAGTCTAACACATGAGACGGGTCACCAACATATTTCCTGAGCATCGACACATGAAAGACCGGATGAACACTAGACAAGCTAGGTGGAAAGGCAAGTCTATAATCCACCTCTCCAACCTTTTGAAGTACCTCAAAAGGACCAATGAACCGTGGACTTAGCTTTCCTCTCTTTCCGAACCTCATAACACCCTTCATGGGTGATACCTTCAGCAATACCTTGTCACCTTCCATAAATGACACATCCCGAACCTTCCGGTCCGCATAACTCTTCTGTCTAGACTGTGCCGTGCGAAGTCTCTCCTGAATCAACTTCACCTTCTCCAACGCATCCTGAATCAAATCTATGCCCCATAACTTAGCCTCACCAGGCTCGAACCAACCAACCGAAGATCTACACCTCCTACCATATAAATCCTCATACGGGGCCATCTGAATACTGGACTGGTAGCTGTTATTATATGCAAACTTTGCTAATGACAGAAACTGATCCCATGAACCACCAAAATCAATCACACAAGCCCGTAGCATGTCCTCCAAAATATGAATAGTCCGCTCCGACTGGGCTGCGGGTGAAATGCAGTGCTCAACTCTACATCAGTACCCATACCTCTCTGTACGGCCCTCCAGAACTGAGATGTGAACTGAGTACCTCTGTCAGAAATAATAGAAACCGGAACTCCATGCAATCAGACAATCTCCTTAATTTAAATACTAGCCAATTTCTCTGAAGTATAAGAAGTGCTGACAGGAATGAAGTGCGCGGACTTGGTCAATCTATCTATAATGACCCAAATAGCATCAAAACCCTTCGAAGTCCATGGAAGTCCGACTACGAAGTCCATAGTAATATGCTCCCACTTCCACTCCGGAATATCTAACCTCTGAAGTAAACCACCTGGTCTATGGTGCTCATACTTAACCTTCTGGCAGTTGAGACACCGTGCTACATACTCAACAATATCTCTCTTCATCCGACTCCACCAATACTGCTGTCTCAGATCCTGGTACATCTTCGCGGCACCCGGATGAATAGAATACCGCAAACTGTGAGCCTCTGCAAATATCAACTCTCGAATACCATCCACATTGGGCACGCAAATACGGCCCTGCATCCTCATAACTCCGTCATCACCAATAGTCACATCCCGGGCATCACCCCGACGAACTCTATCCTGAAGAACTAACAAGTGGCGGTCATAATACTGTCGTGCCTTAATCTGATCAAATAAAGAAGACCGGGAAGCCATGCTAGCTACCACCCGTAGAGGGTCTGACAAATTCAATCTCACCAACTGACCCCTAAAGCCTGAACATCAAGTGCTAACGGTCGCTCTGCTGCTGAAAGGTAAGCTAGACTCCCCAAACTCTCGTCTCTGTGACTCAAGGCATCGGCCACCAGATTGGCCTTCCCCGGGTGATACAAAATAGTAAGATCATAATCCTTTAGAATCTCTAACCATCTCCTCTGACGCAAATTCAAGTCCTTCTGCCTTAGCAGATACTGCAAGCTACGATGATCAGTGAAAATCTCACATTGTACCCCATACAAGTAATGCCGCCAAATCTTTAAAGCATGAACAATGGCAGCCAACTCAAGATCGTGCACTGGATAATTCTTCTCGTGCACCTTTTAATGTCTCGACGCGTAGGCAATCACCCTACCGTACTGCATCAACACCGCTCCCAAACCAACTCTAGAAGCATCACAATAGACTGTGTAAGAACCCGAACCAGTAGGCAACACCAAAATCGGAGTTGTGGTGAATGCTGACTTGAGCTTCTGAAAGCTCTCCTCACACTCGTCAGACCATCTGAATGGAGCACCCTTCTGGGTCAATATAGTCAATGGTGAAGCAATAGAAGAGAATCCCTCCACAAAATGACGGTAATATCCCGCTAAACCAAGGAAACTCTGAATCTTTGTAGCTGAGGACGGTCTGGTCCAACTCTGCACCACCTCAATCTTCTTCGGATCAACCTGAATACCCTCACTAGACACCACGTGCCCCAAGAAAGCTACCGAACCAAGCCAAAACTCACACTTGGAGAACTTTTCATAAAGCTTCTCCTCCCTCAATCTCTGTAACACAACCCTCAAGTGTTGAGCATGCTCTTCCTGGCTACGAGAATAAACCAGGATGTCATCAATGAATACATTGACGAACGAGTCAAGGTAAGGCTGAAACACGCTGTTCATCAATTGCATAAACGCGACTGGGGCATTGGTCAACCCAAATGACATAACCAGAAACTCGTAATGACCGTATCTGGTCCTGAAAGCAGTCTTCGGAATGTCAGACTCCCGAATCTTCAACTGATGATACCAAGACCTTAAGTCAATCTTGGAGAACACCTTAGCTCCCTGAAGCTGATCGAATAAGTCATCAATACGAGGTAAGGGATACCGGTTCTTCACCGTAACCTTATTTAGCTGTCTATAATCAATGCACATACGCATGGAGCCATCCTTATTTTTCACAAATAACACCGGCGCACCCCAAGGCGACACACTAGGTCGGATAAACCCCTTATCTAAGAGTTCCTGAAGCTGATCCTTCAATTCTTTCAACTCTGCTGGTGCCATACGGTAAGGTGGAATAGAAATAGGCTGAGTGTCGGGCACCAAGTCAATACTAAAATCAATATCCATGTCAGGTGGCATGCCTAGCAGGTCTGCAAGTAATACGTCCGAAAAATCATGGACTGTAGGAACAGAATCAACAGATGGAGTCTCACTACTAACATCCCTCACAAAAGCAAGATAGGACTCACACCCTTTCTCAACCATACGCTGAGCCTTTAAATAAGAAATCACTCTGCTAGGCACGTGCTCTATAGACCCTTTCCACTCAACTCTCGGAACTCCGGGCATAGCTATGGTCACGGTCTTAGCGTGACAATCAAGGATAGCATGACATGGTGATAACCAATCCGTGCCAAGAATTACATCAAAATCAACCATACTGAGTAACATCAAGTCCACTCGGGTCTCCAGACCCCCAATAGATATAAGACACGACTGATACACACGGTCCACAATAATAATATCACCCACCAGAGTTGAAACATGAATAGACGTAAATAAAGACTCACGGGGCATATTCAGGAAGTGGGAAAAATAAGATGAAACATACAAGTACATGGAACCAGGGTCAAATAAAGCCAAAGCATCAGTGTGACAAACTGAAATAGTACCTGTAATCACTGCACCGGATGCCATCGCATCAGGCCTAGCCGGGAGTGCATAAATACGTGGCTGGCCTCCACCTGCTTGACATCCCCCTCTAGAATGGCATCTAGCTGCCTGACCACCACCCCTAGGTGCCTGGGTAGGTGGTGAAGTGAATGGGGTTGAAGTCGAGGGCTGAACCCTCTGCTGAAATGAACTACTAGGAAGATGGGGGCACTGCCTCCACTCATGTACGAACTTTCCACACTCATAACAACTACCTGGAGCTGGAGATGAAAACTGACGAGAACCTCTGCCACCATGATAACCACCAGACAAACCTCGCATAGAAGAACCCTGATAAGATGATGTTCGGGCGGGGCTCTGAGCTGGAAGGCCACTAAAAGATGAACGTCTCTGATGAGAATTGTGAGGACCCTGCCCCGACGATACACCACTGTAAGTTGGGCGAGCTGGCTGTGGAGGTCTAAATAGACGACCTCTGCTAGGCTAAAATTTCCCTCTGGGAGGAGCACCACTAAAATTACCTAATCCTCGAGGCCTCTTAGCCTCTCTCTCCTCACGCTCCTGCTTGCGAACCGACTCAATGTCTCGAGCTATATCAACAACCTGCTCAAATGTGGCTCCAGACACTCTCTCTCTGGTCATCAAAATCCGAAGCTGATACGAGAGACCATCCACAAATCTCCTGATACGCTCCCTGTCAGTGGGGACTAACTCCGAATCATGTCTAGCCAACTCAGAAAACCTCATCTCGTACTGAGTAACTGATAACTCTCCCTGGCGCAGCTTCTCAAACTGCCTGCGTTGCTCGTCTCTGTGGGACTGAGGAATATATTTCTCTAAAAAGATCGTGGAGAACTGCTGCCAGGTGAGCGGTGTTGAACCAGCCAGCCTACGCCCCTCGAATGATTCCCACCAAGTAAAAGCAGCACCCGCAAACTGAAATGTAGCAAATGAGACCCCATTGGTCTTCAAAATACCCGCAGTACGTAGCATCCTCTGGCACTTATCTAGAAACCCTTGGGCATCCTCGCCCTCTGTACCGCTGAAGGTCGGAGGATGAAGTCTGTTGAACCTCTCCAACCTGCGCTGCTCATCCTCAAGCATAGAAGAGACCACATAGCCCTGAACTGGAGCAACTGGCTGATTTGGGGCTGCTCCTGGTGCCTGAATACCTCGTACAACTGGCTCAAGTGCCAGGGAAGCTGGAGTCTGATTGTCTCCCTCGGTCTGAGCTGCATTGGCAGTAGTGGTCATAGCCACTGTCTGAGCTAAACTAGAACACACCGTTAATATCTGAGCCAGGGTCTCCTGAAGACCCGAATAACAATAGGCACAACAGGTGTCTGAGCCTGTCCCGCTGGAGCATTGTCGGCGGGAACCTGATCCTGAACGATAGGGGGATCCTGTGGCATTGTCCCGGCTGCTACACGGGTAGGTCCCCCAGCTCTACCACGGCCCCGACCCCTTATGGGTCTGGCTGGTGCCTGGTCACCCTGATCGGTATTGCGTGTCCTCACCATCTGTGAGAGAATGAAACAACATAAGTTTAGATTTCATGAATCAATTTTCAAAAAGATATAGATGTTTCCTAAGAGTTCTGGAGCCTCTCGAAGATAAGTACAAACGTCTCCCTACCGATCTGCAAGACTCTACTGACCCTGCTCCTGACCGTTGAGTCCTATGTAACCTAGAGCTCTAATACCAACTTGTCACGACCCCAAATCCTAACAGGCCGTGATGGAGCCTATCATGGAACTAGGCTAGCCAACCATCTCATTACTACGCATTTGTTCAATTGAAAGTTCACAATTTAATAATAAGCAGCAACCATAGCATAGAATAATGTAGTTAAGTCTTAGCGTCCCAATAATGGTCTAACAACTCTAAACAAAACCTCCCAAGACTGGAGTCAATAGTCATGAGTATCTAAGAATAAATAAATCTAACTCTGCTAAAACTATAATATATGTCGCTGAATCAAACGCTAAAACTAAATAAGGAAGGGAAATGGAGAAGCTGTGGACGCTGGACAGCTACCTCGAAATCCCGTATCTGCTGCTAACGAACTGAGACAGCTACTGCTCCGGGCCGTCACCTGGATCTGTGCACAGAGGCACAGGGAGTAATGATGAGTACGCCAACTCAGTAGTAATGAAAATAAATTAAAGTCTGAGAATTTCAAAACACACTATACAGATACACAATTTCACAAAACCAGTAAAACACCAAGTCACCATGTAGTATTCAACAAATAATAAGTTCGAAATCAGTTTCCAAAAATCCTTTGAAAACAAGTGTAATATCAGTATATCTCAGTAAAATTCTCAGTGACACCAGTTTGAAAACGAAGTAAATCATAGTTCAATAACTTAGTAAAAATTCTTCATAAACTGCCCCTCAGGCTAAAATCATTTATCATAACTGTGAACAACTAATTTTTGACCACACTCAAATGTTATACTATTTTAGTAGAAATATTCCGTTTAGGCCTAATATTGATGTTTTAAGCTTTTATCTTACACTTAGTCGATTTTATTTAATTAAAGTAAATAAATAAATAATAATAATACCCACATTCTTAAAGTGTATATATATGGAGTATCTTTTAATTAGAATTTAATAAGTAAACTATTATACTTTCTTTGTATGATTTAAACTATAGTGTAAATATTGAGTTTTCTTATTTTATTGTTTACTTTGAGTCTAAAAGTAGGATGGTATGTTTGTGTATATATATATATATATATATATACGTTACCATCTTTTATGTAAGATTTAGAAAATTAAAACAAAAAAAAAAGTTTAAAAAAGAAAAGAAAAGAAAAATGATTTTTTTTATTTTATTAAAAATAAAACTTTGAAGCTAAAGTTAGGATAAAGTTTGTTGATAACAAACTTTATCTAAAAGAATTTGATTTTTTAAAATTAGCTAACTAACCCCAAATTTTTAGCCTAAAAATCCCACACTCCTATTCCATACAATATCATATTTGACCAACCACTTCATCCATCTTATTCTATAAATAGACAAAAAAAGAAAAAAAAAAGAGGAAGGAATAACAGAAAAAGAGAACTGAGAGAAAGAGAAAGGGAAAACAAAGAAAGAAGGAAAGCAAAAAAAAAGAAAAAAGAAAACAGACGGACAAAAGATAGAAAGAGAAAGGAAGGAAAGAGAAAGAGAAAGGAAGGAAAGAAAGAAGAAAAGGAAAGAAGGAAAAAGAAGTGAAAAAGTCAGAAGCAAAAAAGGTATGATGGAACATATGAATATTAATTTAATTCTTCTTTTCTTTTGTCTTTTTTATACTCTATTGTCTTGGAATGAAATCTATTAATTTCTTGTTTATAACGGCTTACATGTTTATTGAGATGTAAGTAAAAAAGTACTGTTTTTAAACTTTAATAGGATCTCTAGTTTAAATCTCTAGATATATATATCTGTCTTAATAAAAA